>AYEL01081992.1:0-45122 GCA_000484575.1 Olivierus martensii | reverse complement strand
TTGAAGTTAGAACATTTTTCTTTCATCAATATTTTTTCGTTGTTTATACTTTACTGCAATCTGATTACTGAGAACATTTTTCTTTCATCAATATTTTTTCGTTGTTTATACTTTACTGCAATCTGATTACTGCTTTGTTCTTAAAACTTTTTATTTTCTAATTTTAAGAATTTTTCATGAATGATTTATGAATAGAAATCGATATTAGCAATAAAAAATGTATAATTAATGTAATACAATAGTAGTAATATATGTTACAAAATAAAATAAAAAAATGCTATGTATATATATTTTTTATTCACTGTCCTGTTTCACCTATCCTCATTATTTACGTATTAAAATGACTTCGTTTAACACTGTTTCATTTAGCACTTTATTTCTTTGGAATGTATCCCCCACATTAAACAGGGTCTTACTGTAATATAATGACATTATGATATATAAGGGAGTATCAGAGGATATGAGTGGATAGCTAGTCCTTAATCATTCTCTAAAAATCCCACTTTCAGCTATGGCCAGAGACAATAAAACTCTCTTAGAAAATTACGGTATGTAGCCAAAATAGGAAGGTCCTAAACTTTTTCTAAGGGCCTATATCTCTTGGTCTAGATCAGTGGTTCCCAACCTTTTTTTGGCCATGCCCCATCTAAGCATCTCTAAAATACTGACGTCCCCCATGACAGAATTTTTATTATTCAAAAAGTGAACACCTATTCACCTGGAGGAAGCCTAAAAGGTCATTAACTTCGTCTAAACCATCTTCCAAAGAACATACCATCCACGAAGAAGAGAAAATAAAAGAAGGAAAGGACAGTTGAAGTACTGAGGAAGAAATTAAGATATTATTAAAAATAATAATAATAATAATAATAATATGAAAAGATATTATTAAAAATAATAATAATAATATGAAGTGATATGAAAAAACAGCAAATAAAGTTTCAAAATTGCCATGTGCATTCTGATTGTAATTTTAAAAATATGTATGTCACAATATATATATTTATATACTGTATATGAGGCCCTTAGAACCATAAGAAATGCAAAAAAATTCACTGTTAACAACTCATTCTCAAATTGCCCCCTTGTGGGGCATGCACCCCACGTTGGGAACCACTGGTCTAGATATTCAATTATAGTGACATGTAAAAAATATAAGAAGATATTGAGTAGAAGTCATACAAGCTAAAAAGCTCATTTATGTCTACAAAAGATTGGCCACAAAAATTCCATTTCTGGAATTTTTGTATCCAAACATACGACCTATTTTGCAGATAAACAGACTGTTTATATGTATTGAAAAGCTATTTTAATAATTGTAAAAACTGTTAATAATTGTAAAACAAATATAATTTACTTTTTTCATTATTATTGAAATCTGACATATTTTTTCAATATAATTAAGAAATAGGACCTGTGTAAATAAAAATCAAATATAAAAGAATCCAATATTTTTTGTTTTCATTTTGCATAATTTTTTCTGCCTCATTTTATTTTGTTTTATCATTGTGTTATTAAAACAGGTCTTTTTAATTACACTTTTTTTAGAATCTCGAATCTCAAGAAATAAATTAATTACTAATCCAAGAATTCCTAAATCTCAAAAAAGCAAAGAGTTTAGAAAAATAATCACTATAAATAACTGAACACTATTTTTAAGGAAACAGTTGATATTATAATCAAAATTAAGAATAAATTTACAGAATATATTAACATAATCATAAAAATAAATAAAATCTTATATTTTATTAAAAATTAAATAAATATTTGTCAACTGATAGGTTGGACTCAGATGACTGATAAATAAATCAGTTAATTGGTAAGATCTTAGAACTAATTTTTCCAAATAAAAACAGTGATTAAATATAGCAATAAATTAATCAAAGCATTCATTATTTATTGCCTAATTTAAATTAAGACAGGAAAAAAAACACAAATAACCACAGATAACCTGCTTGTGAGGTTGTCTTCATCTGCACTACTATAGTAGTACAACTGAAGCCAATAACATAACCAGGTCAAAAATATTACTGTCAGGACTATGCAACAGATGTTGGCCAAGATAATGCCAATTAATTATAAATTCAGAATAAGGTCGCATGGATCAGTGTCATAGAGATCAGGGAATGAAGGATTGATTCAGAAATTTAGTAAGCAAGAAAAAGTGATTTATTTACAGCATAAAATCTGAAATACAGAAAACATAAAAGGAATGTTAATGATTATTAGACTATGTCAACCTATCACAGAGTGAGACTGAAAGAAGTCAATGTCACAAATGGAGTTACTTAAGAAATGGATTAAAAATAGTTTATAATTTTTCTGATTACAATTTGAACAATGTTGCAATGGAAGTAATAGATTATTGATATTTCCTTATTATGTTCAGCTCTTTTATCTATGTGGGTGACTTCCTTAGGATTAACATTTCAATGGTTTTTGACAGTTCCTTTTCTGCCCTGGGTGAAGGAACTCTTTTCTCTCTTCCTCTAACATCCTAGAATGACAACTTTTACTTTTCATTGAATTTAAGTTGTTTTCTTCGTGATACAATACTGATTTGACAGTTATTTCGATGTAAGTTCCCCAAGCAGGGAAGATGCTGATGGATATCTGGCAAGGACTAGGGATGTTATAATATCAAACTTTCCAGTACCAGTATTAATATCAATAATTTTGTTAATACTGATATTGATACCAGTATTAACAAAATTATGCATTATTTACAAATTCAAAGGTAAAAAAATTTTTTTGAAAGTAATCTATTTTTATTGCTTAAAAATTTAATCATATTTTTATTCTCTATAGGCAAGCTTCAGAGATATAAGAAATAACTTCAAAAATCAATGATTATTTCAATTCAGTAAACTATACCCTTAATGATAACAAAGCTCTTTCAAACAAAAGCAAATCATACTAAAGAATAATTAATTTAAAAAATTATTATTTTTTCAGTGCATGACAAATTTTTTGTGAAAAACTTTATTCAGACAGAAAATATTCATTAAGCAATATATAAATATATTCATATTCTTAATTCAATATTATCTATAAATGAAAATAAAGATTTCTTTAAAAAAATAAAAATCAAGACCTTCAAGATATGACATATATAACTGCTATCTTCAATATAAATAAGAGAAAATAAACAAAGCACTATATAGCAGAAGTATGTTTGTTTATATTCGATTCGAAACATTTTCGACCATATTTTGGTCATCTTCAGCATAGATCACTAAAACAATAGAACGGAATAGCGCATATACGTTTAAATTTAAAAGATACAATAATACATAATAATATGAGTTGATTATAAACAAGTTTTACATATAATTTATATTTTGTAATATAATTATAGTCCAATAAAATAAATATATCGTAATTAATTAGTAAAATAATGCGTGCATAACGAATAGAATTAGATCACTGCGCAAAACGTAAATTTATAACGTATTAGGCAGCAGCTATGCATTTGATAGTTGACTACCCAAATTATCAGTAATTACATTATAGTTCTTCGATCTTTCCGTAATTGTTAGGGCTTCCATAAAATGGCCACCTTGTATGGAATTGCATTTCTTTAGAATTTTGGTGTTATTCCAATTGATTATTAAGTCATATTCATAAGCTCAGACTGCGAGAGCAGTGTTAGTTTTACCGTTTTATTTATTTTATCGAACTATAATTATACTAGTTAGCCCCTGGTCACTATGTGCCCAAATACACCAAAAACGAAACATTTGTTTCTTATCTGATAAATTTGAGATTATTCATTTATTTTGTATAACCTTGTATATAATACTTTTGCTTGTTTTTTTCCCCTCCAGATCAAACTTTGAAATTTTCTTTATATGAAATTGACAACTAACAAACTATCGATTTACCGATTCAGTTATTTAGGTAATAATTGTAATTTTTATCTTAAAATAAAAAATTATAATTTCTGAAATGAATAAAATATTATTTAAATTCTGAAATCAATTAAATATTATTTAAATGCAACATTAATGTAGCCTCGATGCGCCAAATGCAAACTGAACTCTCGAGCTGGGGAACAACCAACTTTTCGATCAAAAAAGACAGAAATTGAAGTCAAATAACAAAAAAAGTATGCAAACATAAATAGGAAGTAAACTATGATAATTTAAAGCAAAATTTATAAAAAGACATTTAATGGAAAGTAAACTATGATAATTTAAAGCAAAATTTATAATGAGATTGGGATTTGTTTAAAGCAAAATTTATAATGAGATTGGGATTTAGTTTTCTAAAAGACCTAAAGCAAAATTTATAATGAGATTGGGATTTAGTTTTCTAAAAGACACAAAGAAGTATACAAACATAAATAGGAAGTAAACTATGATAATTTAAAGATAAATTTATAATGAGATTGGGATTTAGTTTTCTAAAAGACGTGATTAAAGATTTGAAGCGAGAGAAAATAGTAATGGCGACACTTCTGGCGTGGGAGTTTGCATATTTGCAGAAACATGGACTCCACACGCTTATTCCTTATTATATATAATTACAAAATATAAAATTATATGTAAAACTTGTTTATAATCAACTCATATTATTATGTATTATCATATCTTCTTAAATTTAAACGTATATGCGCTATTCTGTTCTATGTAAGTTTGTTTTAGTGATTTTTTTTGAAGATGACCAAAATATGGTCAAAAACGTTTCAAACTGAATATAAATAAACATACTTCTGCTACATAGTGCTTTGTTTATTTTCTCCTAATCAAGACCTTACTGATACAAGAGAAATAATAGAATCTTTTAGTGAAAAGCAAACTAACCAGATTATTTTTCATTTTGAAATACAGACTTAAGAAAGCAAAGACCATTTAGTGAGTTCAAGATATGACATAACTGCTATCTTCAATGTGAATAGGAGAAAATAAACAAAGCAGAAAGATTTGATCTCAGTTTCGTGAGGTACAATCCTGCTGCTGAAAATCCCTTTCAGATTCTACACTTGTAGGCTTAGTTGAAAATACTGCATTAGAGAGCTTGTCTAGATTTTCTGTTCTTTTTACTGATACTTCAAAGTTCTTAAGGAAATATAAGCATATGAGTCCACTTCTAATACTGATATTGTCTCTTTGGTACTAATATTGATTTATTATATTTGATACTAGTATAATACTGGTATTTCAATATCGGTATTCATCTCTAGTGAGGACAAAGAGTGCCAAAAATATGATTGGAAACCTCTTCAACCAGAAACTGAAGCTTTTTATATTTTCCCAAAGTAGATAATTGTGAATAAATTTCATCTGTGGGACAAGGAATTCCTTTTCCAAAAATTTGTTCCTTGTCTGTGGGTGTTCTTCCATTTTTGGTTGTTTTTATGACTCCACTTCCTTTTGAAATTGCCAAATGTGGCAAAAAAATAATTATTCTTTTAAGTTTTGAAAAGATGACTTTTGAAGCTAAATAAAATCGTTCAATTTCGAATAGATACAGAAATTATAGTTTCTAAAAATTAATTGAAGAAAGTTGTTTGAGTCTCCTGGACCTCACATTACTGTTATAATAAAAATTTTTTCCCAGTAAGTACTATTTCTGGCTTTTTCTGAAATCAAACTTTATTAAGAAATCAAAAAAATAAAAAATTTATAAAATATTCATTACTTTATAAATTATAACAATTTATTTAAGGAAAAGCACTTATTACATTGTTTCAGATCTAGAATAGAATAATATTAGATCATAACTATAACAATAATTATACCTTAATTATTATAGAACAAATAAAAAATGTAGGGACAATGAAATTTTCTGACAACACAAATAAATGAAAATGCAAAAAAAAAAGTAATATGAAAATAAATAATGCATTAAAAATGAAATTTCAATTAAAAGATCTACTTAGATAATAATTGATACAATAGGTCCTAGCCTTACACAATTTCAACTTATGCAGTTTCAGAGATATGCAGATGCATAAATCTTTTAATTTTTGTTAAATTTTCTTAAGATGCTAATGAAAAAATTCATTACAACAAATTAATTTTTGCATAAATATCACTTATGGTCTTAAATTTTCTTAACTATAGTTAAACTAGGCTCAAATTTCATTTGACCATTCTGTTTGCTAATGAATCCATTTGTGTATATCAAATTTAAGCATTGTTAGACTTATGCAGTTTTTGATTTATTGGTACTTGAAATTTTTTTTTGGTGAATTAACTGTGTAAGTCAGGTAATCTATATACTAACTTATTTATACTTACTGTATAAATAAAGTTAATAGAAAATCAAAGAGAAAACAAGAACTAACACTTCAATTCCTCTTCAAATATTATAATTATAACAACAAAATTTATAAGGAAGATTTATAGATATTTTGCAAACATAAGACTATTTTTTTTTTTTTTTTATAAAACTTCTGCTGCTATTCCTAAACATAAGACTTTTTTTTTTTTTTTTTTTTTATAAAACTTCTGCTGCTATTCCTAATATATTTCTGCCAATGAAGTACTATATACCATTATGAAATTTCTTACTTTGTATTCTGTTCGTATTTAATAAATCATTGGGATCTCAAACTTTCTACTTGAAAAGAGATTATCAAACTGATGCCTAAATTAACTAAAAGGTTATAGCTACAATATTGATTTACAATAAATTTGAATTTATTTATGCAATCTGGCATTTCCAAATAAACTTCCTTCGATTTATGATGATTTTTCTTTTAGTTACTTTAGTTTGAAACTTTACTGCCTAATTCTATGTAATTACAATTAATGCTAATCTTTTTAATATATTAAAGATGTTTTATCTTTTATTGTGCATATATTGCACTTTAATAATTACAGATAAGGTATACTCATAGGACATCCTTTAGCCAGGATATTAACAGTTTGTAGGGAAAAAAGTATGTGAAAATTATGTTGAAGATATTCATTGTATAAATTTTGCCCTCTGATAGACTTTTGATATATACAGGTAGTCTTCAACTTACGACAATTCACACTTATGATGGACAAAAATTATTACTAAAAATTCTTTAATTCAACTTTGCCACTTGCATATATACATATATCACATTGCTTTTGTATATGCATCACAACATTGCCATTAGTTGGCAAGCAAAGCCTTATTATTGTATCTTGTCACATCTCTGTCATGTACAGTAAGAGGAATATTACTACTGATGAAAAAACGAGGAAAGCACTGTTTAACTGTTTTAAGTTAAATATAAACTTAATTTATGAAAATATTAAAACAGAAAACAAACAAATCAAGAATTAAAAAAGTCCTCGACTTACAATGGAGACGGAACAGAACCATGTCATAACTCAAGGATTACCTGTAATTAGTAACCATATTTTTTTGGAGAAAATAAAGGGCAAATAAGAAATTATTTCATAAGAAGAAAAAGCAGGTTGTATTTATTTGTTTCATTATAACTGAAAAGCCTTATAATATTTATTATAAAATATAATAAACAATATCAATAATATTGATAAACACAATATAATGAATAACACAATGCATTTGTTTCATTATAACTGAAAAGCCTTATAATATTTATTATAAAATATAATAAACAATAATCAATAATATTGATAAACACAATATAATGAATAACACAATGCTTTTAAACAATCATATTATTACTTTAAAAAAATTAATTTTGATATTTTTCTGAAGAATCTCTTTTTAATAAATCAGGTTTGTGTTTTAAAAATTCATAAAACTTTATACATGTCATGTTGATGTTTCATTTGATATAAATACGTATTTTCAATGTTTTGACTTTTAATTAGGTTTTCTCAGTGGAAGGCATTAGATTTGGGGAGACACAAGCAAACTTTGACAATTTTTCAAATGTTTCTGAACGATATATGTTTGTCTGCGAAATATTTAAAAATTCTAACCCATCCATGTTGGCAGAACTCATCATTATAGGTGTATTTCTTTATTGGACGGTTTTCTCACTGATTGGACTGGTAGTGCCGAATGTTGTTTATTTCTTTTCGAGAATGACACTGATATGTTTCAGTTTTCTCGTAGTTGGAAGGAGAGTTAGTTTTGACCCAATCACAGGAAAAACGAAACATGTCATTGTCATTTTTGAGAAGAAATAAACAACTTCCGCTACCTCCCGTCTAATCAGTGAGAAAACCGTCCAATAAAGAAATGCACCCTTTGTCACCATTCTTCAATCTTTTCACAGGTGAAAAATACAAAAACATGATCAATTTGCGAAACGTTTTATCTACAGAAACATGACAACTTTACTAAAATAAGCATCACCAAATGCAATTTTCGAAAGTTTTTTCCTATTCTTCGAACAAAATTCTACAATAAATTGTAATTTAACAATAATTCACTGTCACAGAATAATTCAAAAATAAAGAGCAAAAATGACCACTTTAGAAAAAAAATAAATCTAAAGGACAGAGAAGTGAAACAAAAGATTGTCCTCTTAAATAAAGGACATATGGTCACTGTATATATAATAGATTCAGAATAGTAATCATTATTACAATGTGTATTGCAAGTCATCAGCAAATACTTTTCTTATCCTTTCATCATCAAGATGAATCTTAAGGATTTAAAACTAAGCTTTATTACTTTTAGTAATTATAGGCTTTATAGAAATAATAAAACAATTCAGCTATTGAAGTCATTTTCTGTTCAACTAAATTATCACTTTAAAATATATAATTATTGGCTCAACAGTAGAATATTGTCTTAGATTTGCAAAACTATAGATTTTTGTCCTCATACTTAAAAATAGAAAATAAGTATAATTACTTGAACTATTTAACAAACTAAATTAACTTTAGTTTATGCAAGATTTAATCAAGAATTATGCATTATAAAATTTTGAAAGATACACAAAATTATTAAAATTATTCTATATTCAAACAAAACTAAGTTTTTTAATTCAAAAAGGATTAGTTACAATTAGATAATGTTTTGAATGCAAAATAATACAAAAGAAAAGATATAATAAAGTATATAAAATTATCTACAATTGTATAAAGTTTATCATTGAATACCAAGTATAAAATTATATTTAGATACTTACTTGAAAAGTAAATTCAATCCTTTTTATTTTTATATTTCCTTCTATATTTAATTTATCAATTGTTCTAATAGGCAGTCTATGCCTAAATTCTATAAAATGTCGTCCATTCACAGCAACCTTAAGGATAAAAATTAATTGAAAGATTTAAGTTTTTCAATCAGAAAGAAAAAATTAAAACTTTAAATTGATTAATTACTTTAAAATGAGTAGCTTCTACTAGAAAAAGAATCTCAAAATCTTTTCCTGCAAAAAATGGAAAAGTATATGGCCCTCTCTCTTCATTTTCCCATCTACCATTTTTATAACTATTTCGGACGACGACACGCTGGTCAAATCGAGGATTAAAATGTAATGCGATTTCAGATTCCTCCCTATTGTTTCCTCTTGCAAAATCTATATTAAATCTAAAAAATAAATTTTTCTTTTCAATAAATAATAATATAAAAAATATTTATTTTAAAACAACAATTAAATTTAATCATTTATTTAGATTTATTATTATTTTTAAACTGTAATAAATTGTAATAAAATATTTGCTCAAATTATTACATTTAAAGAATTATTAAATTTCTATGTCAATCAAAAGAAATCTGGATCATTATTTCATCTTAACTGTTTTACTAGAGAAATTGCTTGCATTGCATAAAAATCAAGTAAGATTGTCACAATGTTCCTTATAGGGCATTGTCATCTCAGGAAACATCTTCACTTAATTTTTCAAAATTCAACAAATTACAGCACTTATTAGCATTTTAAGTTATAAACATATTTTATTAATTGTAATGTTTTCAGAATACTCCATCTTCAGCTTAACTGAAGTTGCTGATAGTCTCAACTGAAGTTGCTGATAGTCTCAACTGCAGATGATGTCAGAGATGAAACTCCACATACTGTGTGAATTTGTAGCCCTTTCAGGGCTAAGATATGATCTTCTAGAGTTGCATTTTCCTATACTGGATGATTTTTTTACAATCTGAGTTGGTTATCACCATGCTACAGCTGTTTAAAGCCCAACCTTTCCTTTAATCATCAATATCCAAAAATAACAATCACGTTATAAAATAAAGAAAATTCTTTATTCTAAATCAGTGGTTCTCAACCACTGTGAACAAACCTTTGATGGTTTGTTGCCATGAAAAATTAAGAATAAAATGTATGTATAAAAATTATATGTATGTAATTGTATGAATCATATATATTAATAGTGCTGGATATCCTTTTTGCAATTGAACTACTGTACTGATTCCTATAAATAGAGTATTGTTAGAAAAATCTAACCATCAAATTTCTGCAATAGCCAAAATTTTTGTTGTTATTCATAATTTAAAAATTAAGGAATAAAGATTAAATTAAAATTATAGTTTCTTTAAAAAGACAAAATCCACAGATGGCGCTATAACTTAATAAGGGCTGCCATTTAATGATCCCATTGTACGAGTATGTCTGTAATCTAAACGTAATAAGAATAAAATATAATAATCTGTTAATAAAAATTTTTTGTTAAATCTAAATTATTATTTAAAATATTTAAGTGTGCTGCCAAATTTTAAAACATTAAAATGTGTTCAACAAAAAAAAATTGAGAACCACTGTTCTAAAACAATACGAGGAGGGACCCAAAAAAAACCGGATTTTTTGTATAAAAACCTTATTTATTAACTTTTTTACAAAATTCCTTCAGTCTTCTTCAAAGTACTCTCCATTAGATTCGACTTTTTTACAAAATTCCTTCAGTCATCTTCAAAGTACTCTCCATTAGATTCGATGCACTTGTCAAGTCTTTTTTCCCACTGTTTGAAGCATCTCTGGAACTCTTCAACTTTGATATTGTCCAGTACCCTTTGCGAAGCTGTTTTTACCGCCTCCACATCGTCCAAACGCTTCCCTTTTAGATTTTTCTTCATTCTCGGAAAGAGGAAGAATCGCACGGGGCTAGGTCTGGTGAATACGGAGGGTGGGGAACGACAGGCCATCCCCGAGAGGCCAGATAGTGGGTCATTCGTAATTTTTATTATGATTATAAATTTTTTAATTAATTTTTTCAGGAATTTTTTAATATAATTTTATTATTAAATTAGCTTTAATTTAAAATATATTGTTATTAAATGTTATAAATTTAATCCTTTCTATCAGAATAATCAGTGTAGTTTGACTCTGAAATAATAAATTATTACAATTTAAAAATTAGAACAAAATCTATACTGTTATTTAAATTTATAAAAGGATATCTTATTCCTGTGTTTTTGAAAAACATGTTTTGCAGTAATCTGTCATATGATTGATTGATAGATTCAGAGTAAAAAAGCATTGAAACAATTTTGCTCATATTTCATAAATTTAGAAATGTTAACAGGATTTCTAAGTCATCATCAATCTGTTCTTAATATTCATTACAATACAATAGTTGTGTATGGGCTACATGCTACAAGTTGATTTAATGAAAAAAATAATACAGTGGTGCCTCGCAATTCAACACTAATCCGTCGCCGAAGATGTAATACAGTGGTGCCTCGCAATTTGACAGTAATCTGTCACCAAAGCAATGTCATTGAGATGTTAATATTCTAATATATATATACAGTGGTGCCTCGCAATTCATCACTAATCCGTCGCCGAACTCGAATTGCGGGACAATATTTCCCATATAAGACTATGTAAAATAGATTTTGTTATCGGTCCCCATCCCACTCCCCTAATGGGTGAAGTGAGAGAAATACACTATATTATTTACTTTATTATGTGTGTTTTACATTGTATAACACACTGAATTACAAAAAACACATACACAACACACAATTTATTAGCCCTTGGATGTTGGAATGAAATCTTTCAGCAGACACCATAGCACCCATAATCTCTTTCTGTTGCAAAACGTTGCCATAGTTGTCCTAGGAACGCCATACTCATTCTTAGGACATGTAACAATTAATATCTTTCTGCACTTTATCTACAATTT
The DNA here is from genome assembly GCA_000484575.1 of Olivierus martensii. Lineage (NCBI taxonomy): Eukaryota > Metazoa > Arthropoda > Arachnida > Scorpiones > Buthidae > Olivierus > Olivierus martensii. The sequence goes on along the minus strand of AYEL01081992.1, from coordinate 33,111 downwards.
TTTTCTGTTTTTCTTTGCTCAATCAAATGGTTCTTCTTTTCGGAATTATTCTTCTGGTCAGTTCTCTTTAAACCATCCTTACATTTCACTCAAAAAAATAATAATTATGAATTTTTTACTTTCTGAAAAATGTAGAATTGAAAATCAACACAAACAGCACGGGCAAACACCGAAGTAGCCCAAAAAGAATTGATAAATAGCAAATGACATCACACAATTCCATGTATGCGCATGTGCCAACCTGCGAAACTCAAATGTCGAATTGCGAGGCACCACTGTAATTCATTTTTTTATGATCTGCTTAATTCTTGCATTTGTATTGCTTTAATGAATGATTCATCATAGGCACCACTGTAATTCATTTTTTTATGATCTGCTTAATTCTTGCATTTGTATTGCTTTAAATTATGATGAATCATTCATTTTTTATTTACCTAACATTAATACTCTGCATGTGTGTCAAATCCATTAAGTGGCCAATAGATGCTAAAATTTTAAGAAACACTGCATTATTCTGACAGAAATTTTGTTATATTAATAAGAAAGAATTTCAAAATAATTGTAATGTTATATGAATATTAATTATTTCAATTTTTTAATCATCATCATCATCATCATCATCATCATTAAAACTGTATTTGAATAAGAAAAATAAGCAGTTGATTAGAACAGAAATATTTGTTTGTTACAGAATTAATTTCTAAATTAAACAGTTTAAAATATAGAACGTATATAAGAACATTATAAATTTAAAATGTACAATATATGTAGAGAATATTGTGGTTACAAATTACATAAATTTTGTATAAATATATATATTAAAAACTTATATGTAATTTATAACCACAATATTTATAAATTTTTATTGTTATAATTCTGTTTTTATATAGATTATATATTTTAAACTGTTTAAAAATTATTCAACAAACAAATGTTTCTGTTCTAATCTAACTGCTTATTATTCTTATTTGATGATAATATCAAAACAAAAAAAAAAGTATAACTGAGTTATTATAAAGAAAATGTAGTCCCAGTATCAAACAAGTACACAAGTATTATATGGTATAATGATGTAAAATATACAAAGTTTATTCCAAATTGATGATAATTAGCAAAAGAATATACAGTGGGTAAAAAAAGTCTCCGTACGGCTGCAACTGCATGTAATAAATAGCTCTTTATTACAAGAAAATATGATAAATAAGATACAAAACAAAAAAAATATTAAAATTAAAGTATATAGTAGCTTCCTATACTATAAAAATCAAAATAATTAAAATAATAAAACTTCAAATTATGAACAAAGTTAAAACAAGTAAATTATTAGGCAAAAAAGTTTCCGTACAGCAATTTAAAGTATGTCTTAGTATATTAGTGTAATTCATCTAATGATCAGTTGGGCCTCCTTTTGCTCTAATGACTTCTTTTAAACGTTCTGGCATTATCCCATCAAATTTTCTAGTTGTTTCTGGCATAATTTTATTCCAAACATCCATTATTGCAGCTTTTAGCTTTTCTTTGTTCCGTGTATCATAATTTTTCAATTGATGACGAATTTCTTCCCATAGATGCTCTATAGGATTTGTCATCAATTGAAAAATTATGATACACGGAACAAAGAAAAGCTAAAAGCTGCAATAATGGATGTTTGGAATAAAATTATGCCAGAAGCAACTAGAAAATTTGATGGAATAATGCCAGAATGTTTAAAAGAAGTCATAAGAGCAAAAGGAGGCCCAACTGATCATTAGATGAATTACACTAATATACTAAGACATACTTTAAATTGCTGTACGGAAACTTTTTTGCCTAATAATTTACTTGTTTTAACTTTGTTCATAATTTGAAGTTTTATTATTTTAATTATTTTGATTTTATAGTATAGGAAGCTACTATATACTTTAATTTTAATATTTTTTTTTGTTTTGTATCTTATCTTATTTATCATATTTTCTTGTAATAATGAGCTATTTATTACATGCAGTTACAACATACAGAGACTTTTTTTACCCACTGTAGATAAATATATTCTAATTTAGAACTTACTTATGTGCTCCATGATTGACATAACCTGAAATTTGTATTGTCTTTCCTACTTCCAGTCCTCCAGGAATTCGTCCCCAATAAGGCATAGGCTATGAAAATTTATTTTATAGGATTTTAATAACATTTAATAATTTGTATATAAAGATGCTTAAAAATTATTGTGTTAAGATATTTTCTAAAATTACTATATCTATGGGTGTACAATTTTTAATTTTCATAATAATATTTTCATAAAAATCTCATGAATTTATTTAGTTTTATTTTAATTAAAATGGGATTTGCAATCATCATATTTGTTGGCTTTATAAGATGCACTTTTTTCTTTATTAATATCTTAAAAGGTATTACTTCTTATAAGCCAAAAGTGGTTGTACAGAACATTCTTTGGAAAAATCTATTTCCTTGAAATGATGAATCATTAAATTATCATAAATATGATTAATCATTTCACTAAGTTCAAAATGAAAAATATGATGTTCATTTTTGGTATTTTTGGTGATAATTGTCATTATTATGAGTCTTGATAAAATGTATAAAATGTTTTATCTTCAAATGCAGTTGAATCAAAATCTTTTGAGTACATATACAGTAATTTTATTATGTCTAATATTAACTTAGTTGACTCTTTTCTGTTTGCTAGTTGTACAACTAATATATCAAAAATAGTATTTATGGTATGAATTAGAGCAGCAGTTCTTCAACTGTGTCTGCAGACCCTCTGATAGGGTCAGCGAGACCCTCCCAGTGTTCCACAAAGGTTCAGAAAAATACTAACAAGTAAGACAAGAGCATTTACTCTTTAATGCTAAGAATAAATTATGAGGAAACAAAAATTATACAAATTTATGGTGCCCATTTACTGAGATAACAGAAATTGAAGTAGATAAGATGAAAACGTAGACATGACTAAGCATCGCCAGTTCCACAGGAACAGGACATATGTACTGTTGCAGTGGGAATTGGCAGTCTTTCCAAATTTCTCAAATTTTCTCTGTTCTGTGGAAGAAGAGTTGTCAGAGAACAAGTCACTCTTCACACAACATTTGAAATACTTGCAGCAGTCGTTCAGAGAATATTTTCCTGTGCCTGATGCAAGCAAAAATTGTATCAGGGATCCATTTTCAGTTAGCATCCATGAAGTAGAAGGATTTACAGAAGCAGATGATGACCAGCTCATAGAGGTAACAATGGACAGTGTTCTGAAAATGCAGTTCAAAGAAAAGATACTTGCAAACTTTTGGGTTTACTTTCAGGATGAATTTCTGGAACTAACAAAGAAGGCCATGAAAGTATTAATGCCTTTCATAACAACCTACTTATGTGAAAAATCATTCTCTATTCTCATCTATCTTAAAAACAAGTGCAGAAATCATTTGGAAAATGTAGAATCAGAACTTAGGATTCAGGTTTCTATCATTAAGCTCGATATATCACGACCTGTCAGTGAAATGCAGCATTATTCCTCTCACAGGAAATAAGATTAACAAGTAGTGTTGTGTCATCTCTTGTTAATATTCATTATTAATCCAAAAATTGCATTTTATATACTTTTGATTAATTAAATGCAATTGCTACAATTAACATTACAATAAATGCAAATAAAAATGTGCACATTCATTTAATTTTCCTTCCTTAAATGGTGAAAATCAGTGATGAAACACTAGAAATAAATATGTATGATGCAAATTCTGGGCTTTAAACTTTGAGTTAATTCTTGGGTCCATGAGGGCGAGTGATTTCTGAAGGGGTTTGCTGTCTAGGAAAGTTAAAGAATTGCTGAATTAGAGTATTAATTTTTATTTTCCTTCCAACATTGTTCCTGCCTCTTGAGGGTATTCTCCTCTTGAGGCTATTTTTTAAATGTATTTTATTTACAGTTTCATTGCTATTTATTCTTCTTTCCATTAATTTAATTAATTAAAAAAAATGCTTATAATTCAATAGAAAAATAAATAGATAAAATGCAATCAAATTCAGGAAACAAATTTTTAAATTTAGTGTTCCAGTTTAGAATTATTGTTGGAACTCTTATAATGTAACTAAAGCTGATATCAGATTAAGGTCAAAAATCTTTTTAAATTAAAAAATTTGTTTCCTGGAATTTGGCTATGCTTTATTTACAGCAGCGCTTCTCAAACTATGGGTCGCTAAAATTATATTCAAACACGAATTTCAGTTTATATGTAATTTCACAAATGCCCAATATTTAGCGTACGACAACATATGTATTTTCAGTGTAGTTGGTTGATTGTGTTCATCTTAATAAGTGTGTAAATGATTTATGTACTTTTATATTTTATTTCATATTTAATAGCTGGAGTCGCGAAAAATCTCGTAATGAAAAATGGGGTCATGAATGAAAAAAGTTTGAGAAGTGCTGATCTACAATATTTATATAGATCCAGAATTGTACTATGAAGAACAATAATTTATGACTTCAATAAGGGGTTCCTTTCCTTAAAACCTTACTTTTGTAGGCATTGCAAGAAACTTGTAAATCTACCTCTGATATTACAAGTTTTTATGAAATAATAGTTTACTTATCAACAGATAATTATTGATAGCAAAGTTATTGATAGTTATGTTAACTATTGTTACAATATAATAATAAAAAAAGCAATATTGCACTATATAAGGATGAATAAAAAAATTCCTGAAATAATTTGTCACTGTGTTCGAGTTTTGAAAAACATTTTAATAATGAAATGTCTTTTTAAATTAGCATTGAATGTTTTAGTAGTAACATAATGCTAATTTTACATAATATTTTTATTATTTCTTTTCAATATAATGACACTATTATTATTCAGGAAGTTTTTGATTCACCTTCATAAATTAAATTATAAATGTTGATTTTTTAAATATTTTTACAGGTCAAAATTTATGTAAAATTATATTTATTTAAGTCAAGGAACTTCTATATTTATTAAATTACAATATATAACATCAAAATGAAACATTCAATAAATTCTTTTTTTAATGACTTCTTCATTATTTGTAATTCCATAAGTGGGCATTGTAATTCCATAAGTGAGAAAATAACTGTTATATTGTATTTCACATATTGCTTTAGTTTCTAAAAATCTTCAGACTTGATATTAAACTTTAAAGTTAGACTACTATATATTCAAAGAAAACTTTGATATGTCATGTTAAAAGTATTAAATTTAATTACAGTGAATTTTATTTGTGTCACTCCTTATATAAGAATTTTCAAAGATTTAGCTGTTTCCAAAAAAAGTGCCTTTTGGACATTAGTCCATATTCAGTTTTAAGGCACTTTTTGTAACATTTATCATTAGTAAATTTTCTTTTTGTGTTATGCTACTTGCTTAAGAATTTTTATCTTTCATACAAAATAATATCAGCATATTAGATTTATTAAATAGCTCAAGAAATTTTATTTTTAAACAAAGAATCTGCATTCTGAATCATTCAAATTTTGTATGAATAATTCAATGCGACTTTTTCTTCTGAATATTTCATAAATATTAAATTTACTGTTTAGGAAGAAAATATAAGAATCACTGAATGACAAAGTATATATCATCATAAAAATGCACACAAAAAACAAAGCTCTAAATCCTATTTAGAGCTTTGTTTTTTGTGTGCATATTAACAATAATAAATGCAATATATATATATATGGTGATAAATCTACATATTGTTCCACCATTACTTACATTAATATTTTTTACAGATATCTCAATTAATCATTCTAGATTTTCATTTTTGGATAATAATGACTTATATGATCAAAATCAAAATCTCATATATAGTATCGTTTTCATCTCCACAGATGTTGAGTGGAAATTTATTTTAAAATTTCATTTACTGGTTACAGATAATTTTATATATAAAATTTCACTTAGAAATAATTTAAAATCAAAAATTTTTCAACTGACACTTATAAAACGGAATAAAAAAAAAAATAAAAAACAACTTACAACATCGTCTATTATAAGGCTAGGGGGAGGATATTTTATTTTAAATTCCGAACCTTTCTCAGTCAAGAAAATCGCTGCTTTTTCTTTCATTTTTATATAAGTGCACTTTTAATTCATTTCTTCGATAGGTAATTAAATACTACTAAGTGTTCCAATTAATTTTTTTACCATTTACTATTTGATCGCGTATACCTTTATCGTACGATTATCACGCGATAATAAGTAACAAGCACGTGACATTCGAATCAAAATATTGTAATAATATATAACTTACCGGATTTTCAATCACCTCCATGTCGAAAACCTTTTAAATTAAAAATTATACGTCCGACTTTAATACTTTACAAATTTAAAATAGTGGGATGGTTGCGATGACATGTAGATATATGTTGAGTGGCTCACGTGATAAGAATTCTGCTGATAAACGAACTATATATGCAGTATATAGATTGCAAATATTTATCTTGCGTTTACGTAATAACACAGTAACGATTTCCGTGTAATGCAAACAGTAACCTTTAGCAACATTTTAGATATGTGAAATGATATTTAATAATTGTTAAAAAACGTCATAACTCGAGAAAAAATTGTTCTTTTTTAATATTTAAAAAATATACTGTATATATTTTTATATAGAATAATATCGCACATTCAAAGAAAATAAGTGTTGGATGAAAATTTTATATCCATCATATGTGAACAAACTAAACCATTGAACAAATTTGCTTCCGATTAGAGTTTAAAATGAAAGATAATATTTTATTAGTTTAAATGCAATTCATAACTTAAAATATAGATAAGAATTAAAGATGATAGCCATTAACACTAAGTAATTTTTCTGATCCCTTTTAAACTTTACAGTTTGCAATATTATTTGCATACAAATATTCTTTTCTATAGTTTTTAATATCGATATACTGTCGGCCGGATTGGCCGCGTGGAAACGCTTTGGCTTTCCACTTTGGAAGACCGGGTCCCACCCCTTGAAAATATTTATCATGGGGTCCGGGCCCGGTCCAGCCTATCTAGTTGATCCTATTCTCACGCGGATTCCGCGTGAGGACTCAAAACGTTTCGGCTTTCCACTCTGGAGGACCCGGGTTCGAGTCTCGGGTGCTTCGGCTTTCCACTCTGGAGGACCCGGGTTCGAGTCTCGGGTCCCAGCCCTTGAAAATATTTATCATGGGGTCCGGGCCCGGCCTGTCGATCCCCTTTCTCCACAATCCGGCTGACCCCTCCGCTGCGGTGGGCCGCCTGTGGAAGGACTTCTTTTGCCCCGCACATAGTATTCTACCTGAATGGAGTGTGGCGTCATCTGTTGACAAAAACCATAGTATTCTACCTGAATGGAGTGTGGCGTCATCTGTTGACAAAAAACCTAACCTAATCTAGATATAGTATTCTACCTGAATGGAGTGTGGCGTCATCTGTTGACAAAAAAAGCGGCCGGATGGCCATTTCTACCTGAATGGAGTGTGGCGTCATCTGTTGACAAAAAAAAAATATCGATATACTTTAAAAAATGCATTTAAATGTACAACAAAATTTAGAGTATCGAATCAAATTTTTTTATTGAAAGTTTTTTTTCTTTCAATTAACAAGACCAAAACGAATCCAATAGACGTTTTTTTTTACGATTTATACAGCTGCGAACCCATAAAAATTTTGGTAGGCTAAACCAGTGATTCTCAACCACAGGAAAGAAAGTATGGATGTAGACATACCACCGACACACTTCGGCCACCGGGAAAAACCCACTGGGAAAAACCAGCACATATAGTATCAAAGATGAAAATTTTATAATTTTAATTATATAATTTCAGTTTTTAAATATTTTATGCTATGAAATTAATGTGAATGAATACATTTTTATTTTTCTAATGATTTTGCTTTTTTAATTGTTTACAGTGTATTTTCATAATAGTAAAAAATTTACATTAAAAAATATTAACTCATTTATTTAACTGAATTAATTTTTTTTTGTGCTATTTTAAAATAATTTTTGAATTAATAATTATTTTTCTGTAATTGTTTTGAAAATATTATATAAATTTTATTAAAAATAACTTTATATTAACTTATTGTCTATTATAATAAAAATAATAAATTTTGTTCATTGATAAAATTTTAAGCAAAAATATTTCTTCCATATATATTTTATCATAATTTGAATTTATAATAAATTTATATAAACTTTATTTTTAAATTATTGATAAAGTGATTAAGAAATTTTAAATTCTTTTAAGTTATTTATTTTGCTTTTTGCATTTTATGTTCATTCGTTCATCTAGCAACTTTTTCTTTGTAGGAGGAGAGCTATGACAACTTAACAGATGATGACGAAAATGATGAAGATTTTACACTTCAACTATCGGACTGATGAGCAAAAGATACAATAATATCTTGAATTAAATTGTTAAATTATAAATTAATCCTAATAATTTTGTCCATCATATGTTAAAATATTTTGTTATATAAGTCAGTATTAAACTCTTGATTTAATAATCATTCCATTAATTTGTAACATTTTACTTTAATATTTTGTAACAAGTTATTCAACTGTGGATTCTAAACTATTGTGCAAATTTTTAAATGTCTTAAAGCATTTTCTTTGTTTAATAGTATTGTTGTAATAATGTAGTAATTATTACCCTGTAATGAAAAATATTAATAGTTCACATTCTGTAATAAAATGTAATGTATTGTTGTATCTCTAAATATTATCCAGGAAATATACTGCCATCAAAAAAAATTTGTGTATTTTAACAATTTTGTAAATGTGTTTTTATCTTCCAGACTAAATGTATATTTATTAAACTTTGTATTGTATTATTGCTAATTTTTATCATTGTAGTCTATAATAATTTTTAAGTATTGAATATATGTGAAAAATAAGTTTAATAAATGTTTTATTATATGAGATTGATTTGAATCTTTCAATTGCACTTTTCTAACATACAAATTTAAAGTATTTTTATTAAAACCACTTAACTATTATATTCATTAAGAAGCTACTAAAATTTGCTTAACAAACATTTATATGGACTTTCATGCATACTTTGCCATCATATACAAAAATTACTAATAAATAATTCTACTTTGAATACAAGATCCTCCATCAGATTCTGAGTTATCCTTCTAAATTCACAAACTAAAAAAAAGTTAACAATCATGAAAAATGAAAAGAAACCAGAAGAAAAATGTGTGCTCAAGAATAGTGAACTTTTTAAGAGTGGGTGCAAAAATTGACTAAATTTTTGTAAAAATTTCCCTTGGATGCAAATCCAAATTTTAAACAGCATATCAGCTCCATGTTTAATATGCCTGAAAAATTTCCTAGTATGTCATTTTGGGAACATGTATTATAGGTTTAACTATTCATGATTTAGGCCAATAAATACTAACAAATATCTCAGATGCATACAATCTACATGAAAAATAATATAAGAAATCAATGCCACATTTTAATGATCAATTACATTAGTTCACCATAGTTTGCCTATATTATATTTTTATATATGCAAATCTTTAATTTGTAAATTATATTTTTTTATCTGCCAATAGACTGCAAAAAATAAATTGATTTACATAATTTTTTAATTGTATTTAATTCAAAGAATTTGTTCTTAACTATAATTTGAAGTAGAATCCCTTATGAGCAATGTTTATACCTGATAATGATCTGTACTAAAACTTTTATGATTTCAAAATAAATAATTAGTATTTACCAAATTGTAGTTTTACCATTTTAGGTAAAATATAAGAACTGCATTAATACAAAATAGCAATATTTATCAGTGCAATACACTAATTCTATCATTACAGTAGAATTATAATTAGTATAGTAATATTGTACTGACAAATATTGCTTATACAGAATTAAATTTTAATAACTTTAAAGTTGATTTTATGGCTAATAAATTACTAATTAAGATTATCATTACCAACTTATAATAGATATCTTTAAAAAATTTGCCTTCCTGAATTCTAAATGAAAATATCTATTAGTACAACATTTAGGAATGTTAAGAAATTACATTGAAATTAAGAAAAATTTACTAGTTTTAATATATTTTCAATAAAATTAAATGTAAATATCAGTTAATAATTTTCTAAATATTCAAATTATATATTTATAAAATATTCCTGAAATATTATTTAACATACATAAATTATTAAACTGTTATTGTACTGACTTTTAAAGATATGGTTAGCTATTATACAATTTATAATTTTACTTATTATAGACTCTTGAATCCTATACTGCACAATTTTATAACTTTTCTATTGGAGATATCTCCAGGCAAAAACTATATACATCATAAAATTCATTATTTGCATTAATTGTATATATCAGGAAAAGTCAGTCTTCACAAGTAATTAAATAGTGATCCTATGCATCCGTATATAACTTTTGTGATAGTCATTATTATTAATTTAAAAAATTGTAAAATACTGTGATATCAAATTTCTATAATTAAGATGGAGGATTTTAAAAGAGTAAATTGCAAAATAACTTGAATTAGTTTACTATTAAACTGCCTTTATATAAATGTTATGTGATATATTTTAATAGTATCATTTTACTATTTTAAACTGATAATTAAAAAGTGCAGTACAATAATTTTTTTAAGTTAACATTTTATCATCAAATAGTACTAAAGTATTTTATATAAAATAAATGTTGCAAAAATAACAGTATATTCTTGTAAACTAAAACAGTTTAATAATTTTAACAATGTAACATATTTATTTAAATATCTTGTTAAATTTCCAGAATTAAAATATTTTATTATTTAATTTGCAAAAAATTCTAATATTTTTAAATGAAAGTTTATAAGAATTTTCTAGAATCATCTCTTAAGAGAAACTTATCGATTTTTACATCATTATATAATGAGAAGCATTATACAATGATCTGCATTTTTTTTTTTAAATTGATTTTTGTGATTCTAATTTATTTCGAAGTGAATTTAGATATAATTTTAATATAAAATTATTTTTAAAAAATCTATAGAAATAAATCAATTTATTGTGCAACTACAGTTCGATTCGATTCTACAAAATATTTTAGAAAAATCATATTTCTTTATACATTACGGTATTTTTTGATGATGTGCGATTAAGATATCTATAAATGCATAACTAAAAAAATTCTAATAGTATTTATAAAAATTACATTAAAATTGAAAAAAGACACTTTTTTAGACTATTTTTTAACAAATCAGCTTTAAATGCAAGTGTGATTTATTAATAAATGAACGAACACAGTAAAATATCTTTTCTCGAATTTTCCATATTCTCCAATTTTCTCTCCGTCACGTGATCGTTACTTGACTGACTCAGCATTGACGCTAATACGTCATCAGCGAAATATCGTTTGGTCCGAATTGACCAATGGGAAAGCAGAGATTGATAGAATGTTCTAGCCGGTATATAAACTCTGCGAATTCGGCGCCTGCCATTGTTCCATTGATCGCTGGCTAGGTTACGTGTTGTCTTGCGATTTACATAACAATTTATCGTTCTAATCCGTCGAAATTACTAATAATTCTTTAAACTTCGATTTTATAGCATATTAAAAGTAAAGGTGAGTAAAATTTATTTTTAAATAATAAAATCTAATGCCTTTTGTGAAATTTTCTTTGTTGGTGCCATGTTGGACGAATGAATGAAAATTTTCGTTTTCTACTTTTATGATAGAAATGGCTAAAACTCCAGCAATTGGTATTGATTTGGGAACCACATATTCCTGTGTGGGAGTGTTTCAACATGGAAAAGTGGAAATTATTGCTAACGATCAAGGAAATAGAACAACGCCAAGCTACGTAGCATTCACTGATACGGAACGATTGATTGGCGATGCTGCTAAGAACCAAGTGGCTATGAATCCTAGTAATACCGTTTTTGGTAAGTTTTAAAAAAATTTCTCCTTCCATTTTTTTGCATTTACATAAATCGGATAAAAAAATACAATTATCTATTTTCAGATGCCAAGAGACTTATTGGACGTCGTTTTGAAGACTCATCCGTTCAGTCAGACATGAAGCATTGGCCTTTTGAAGTGATTAGTGATGGAGGAAAACCGAAAATTAAAGTTGATTACAAGGGCGAAAGTAAGACTTTCTATCCTGAAGAAATCTCTTCTATGGTATTGACTAAGATGAAGGAAATCGCCGAAGCTTATCTGGGGAAAACAGTCACTAATGCCGTCGTTACCGTCCCTGCTTATTTTAACGACTCACAAAGACAAGCCACTAAAGATTCTGGTACAATTGCTGGGTTGAATGTACTTAGAATCATTAACGAACCCACCGCTGCCGCTATTGCTTATGGCTTGGATAAGAAAGTAAGAAACTTTTTAAACATTTATTTTGCATGTACTGTAGTATTTTTAATGAACAGTTGATTTTACTTTCTATTTTTTTTTTTTTTATTATTAGGGAAGTGGAGAAAGAAATGTACTGATTTTTGATCTTGGTGGAGGTACTTTTGATGTCTCTTGTTTGACAATTGAAGATGGTATTTTTGAAGTAAAATCTACTGCCGGTGACACTCATCTTGGTGGTGAAGATTTCGATAACCGTATGGTTAATCACTTTGTACAAGAATTTAAGCGTAAGCACAAGAAGGATCTTACTACCAACAAGAGAGCTTTGAGAAGACTGAGAACTGCCTGTGAAAGGGCAAAGAGAACTTTGTCATCAAGTACTCAAGCAAGGTTTGTCTCATTTCTTGATTATTAAAAAAAAAAAAAAACAATTTTGGATTTCTGAAATTTTTCATTTTTTATTTTTAGTATCGAAATAGATTCTCTATTTGAGGGAATAGATTTCTACTCAACCATCACAAGAGCCAGATTTGAAGAACTTAATGCTGATTTATTCCGTGGAACCTTAGAGCCAGTTGAGAAAGCTTTGAGAGATGCTAAGATGGATAAAAGTCAGATACACGATATTGTACTTGTCGGTGGTTCAACCCGTATTCCAAAAATTCAAAAGCTTTTACAAGACTTTTTCAATGGAAAAGATTTAAACAAAAGCATTAATCCAGATGAAGCAGTTGCTTATGGTGCTGCTGTGCAGGTAATTCTATAAAAAATTTTTTAATTTTTAATCTAATATTTTTGAAGTAATAGAACCTGTAAAACTAATTATATGTGTATTCTAGGCTGCTATTTTAAATGGAGACAAATCTGAACAAGTACAGGATCTGTTATTGTTAGATGTCACTCCACTTTCTCTTGGAATTGAAACTGCTGGCGGGGTAATGACCGTCCTCATCAAGCGTAACACAACCATTCCAACTAGGCAAACTCAGACCTTCACTACCTATTCTGACAACCAGCCCGGCGTGTTAATTCAAGTATATGAAGGCGAACGAGCTATGACAAAAGATAACAATCTTTTGGGCAAATTTGAATTGACCGGAATCCCTCCAGCACCACGTGGAGTTCCTCAAATCGAAGTAACATTCGACATCGATGCTAATGGCATCATGAATGTCTCTGCCGTCGATAAGAGTACTGGTAAAGAAAACAAGATCACTATCACTAACGATAAAGGTCGTCTTTCAAAAGAAGAAATCGAAAGAATGGTAAAGGATGCAGAGAAATACAAAGATGAAGACGATAAGCAGAAAGGTCGAATCTCTGCAAAAAATTCTCTCGAGAGTTATGCATTCAACATGAAATCTACCGTGGAAGATGAGAAAATGAAGGATAAGATTTCAGAAGACGATAAAAAGAAACTTTTGGATAAAGTGGAAGAAACAATCAAATGGCTTGATACTAATCAGGTATATATATTTTTTTTTTTTTTTTTTTTTTTTTTTTTTTTTTTTTTTTTTTTTTGTTTTTTTTTTTTTTTTTTTTTTTTTTTTTTTTGTTACTATATTTGTAATAGTCACATCTAATGTATTTTATGCATTTTATAGTTGGCAGAGAAAGAAGAGTTCGAGCATAAACAGAAAGAATTAGAAGGCGTTTGCAACCCAATCATTACTAAATTGTATCAGGCAGGTGGTGGAATGCCGGGAGGTATGCCTGGAGGATTCCCAGGTGGTGCTGCTCCTGGTGCTGGAGCTGCCAGTGGAGGTGGAAGCGGCCCAACCATCGAAGAAGTCGATTAAATACTCCCATAAAAAGTATTAGTTAATTTGAAGCATTGAGTTAACTTTTTACAAAAATTTTAATTGTTCACTTATTCCCGCAAAATTTTTTCACACTTGTAAATTTTGGTCGAAAATTGTTTTTAGAACCAATATTTATTGATAGTGTTTTGTATTGTTTTATTGAAGTTAAACACTATTTATTGTGAAAATTTGAGTTTTTATTTGTGATTTTTATTAGTGTATTTATAGTTGGTTGTGTTAATACACCTTTTATCGGTTGGACGGAATTTAATTGAAAAATTACCAGTTTTGATCATTTAATTTTTAAGGACTTCTGTAGAATAATTTTAACATATTTTCTATGACTAAACATATTGATCTAATCTCCATGTACAATATCTAAAATGAAAAGTGGAGTTTCCTAGTCTGAATACAGCTCTCCCATATCTGTATCTTGATAAAAGGAAAACTATTATTGTATATAAAATTATATGGTAATGCACAAAGGACTGAAGGGGAAAAAATCATATCAATTTAAAATCTCATTTGACAAATTTTATCAACCTTAAAATTTCTCTATATTATAATTGCAAGCAGTTGAATGAAATTGGCGATTTTCACCATTTGGATATTTATAAAGATTCATGCGACTAAGTGGTGAGTGCGAGAATGTCTTATCCTTTGTATAGTGGACGTTCTTTTCTCGAAATAGTGTTTAGCCGAATTTATGCTATACGTATAGCGAAATTACGCGCGCGGTTTTTTTTTTGTTTTGAAACTTCAAATTTAGTATCTAATGACTAAATTCAATATAATTTTATATTCCATGTGTCGCCATATACAGTACAATATTTACAGATCTTAACTTAAATCGAAATACGCTTCTAAACTGTGACGAATCTTTTATCAGGTAGTATGGTATCTCTTCATGGTCTTACCAGGTAGACTCCCATTTCGAATAAATTTATATATCATCGGATTGAACTGAGGATCGTGGTCATTGATGGTTGACTGAACTATATATAAAGCTGATCATAATTTGAATGAACCAGCCTGTTGTGGAGTTACAAAAGAATACTACCGGTTAGTAGTCCTGGTGCTGCTCTCTTCACTATAGTCTACTTTTTAATTTGCCTTAATACACCTCGTATTAACTCCAGAATAAGGCAAATTAAAAAGCACAATATTTTCATAATTTTATTTCAAAAATGGGACCAAAAAAATTTGTATATACTGTGTTTATATTCAAATTTTTGGGAAATAATGTTGGCTGGCTAGCAGCCTGGTAAAGCTTGGTTGGTTCCAGTTTAGTCTGTTTCATACACGACCAATGTCATTACATCTTGAGGTCGTGTACGTATATGCACCACTAGGCAAGGATAAACAATAGAATTTTAACACTGCAATTTGGCCCGTCCTAATCAATTTATTGCAGTTGAGTTTTCGAAAAAAGAATATAATTAATTTCTGATGGTTCCTAAATGTTTTCTGGTCACTTTTCATTCCGTAAGAATACTATCTATTGACCGAAAAAAATGTTTTCTGGCCAAAAATATTTTAAAAAGTTTTTGCGAACATTTATTTGAATATTTCTCAGAAAATTATCGTTTTTCTCTCCTATTCTACTTTCTGTACATTCTAGATTACTGTGTTCATGCTATTCCGATTATATGTCGAAATTAATATTTTTTTCCAAAAAAATTTTTATAGGATGAAACTATAAAATCTTAAAATTAAAAAATATAATATCAAAATATTGACAATTCTGTTAAAATAGACAATATTTTTCGTTAATCGTTTTACTTCATTTTCGCTATAGTTTTTTTCGTTTTTTGACAAAAACAATATAAACAAAGATCCGCTATTAAAAGAGACATGACATTTTTATAGCAGAATTTATTTCATCCCCTTATAACAATAACAATCAATACGTGTTAAACATAACGCCGTGCAAAACTGATAATTGTTAAAGAAATCTCATTTCTCAGGAACAAATAGTATAATTGTTAAGAAGAATAGCAGCATGGATGAATAGCAACTACTGGATACGTGTTAAACATAACGCCGTGCAAAACTGATAATTGTTAAAGAAATCTCATTTCTCACAGGAACAAATAGTATAATTGTTAAGATGAATAGCAGCTACTTTCCCCGCGCTCTTCCTGCCAAGCCTACTACACTCCCAGAAATGTGGTCATGTGGTATTGGAGTAATGTGAGAGTAAATCATCGGCGGATCAATTAGAACAAAGTATAGGTGTTTATGAGAGAAGAGAATTTTTCTTTACATTAGATCCATGAATGATTAGATCTTAGATATAAATTCGAAAATTTATAAAAAAATTTTAAACTAAAAATTATTGAAATGGAAGACATATTAATAAAATATGAATTTAATAATAATGATGATGATAATATTTCAATAAATTTATAAACTTTGAACTAATTACAGCACATATCTTGATTATAATCATTGATCAAAATTTACATATTAAGTTAATTAGTTTTTATCTTTTTTTTCTGAAAGTTTGGACAATTGTTTTTGATTCATAGCTTGTTTTATTCAAAGGACCATCCATCCGCTGTCTCAGAATCGCAAACATTTCGTTGGATGACTAAATCCTGGTATAAAAATCGTGTTTTCGGCGATCTCATATATGGAACGAAAACTTCTGAAAAAAATATTAAACTAAAAATTATTGAAATGGAAGACATATTAATAAAATATGAATTTAATAATAATAATAATGATAATATTTCAATAAATTTATATAAACTTTGATGAACTAATTACAGCACATATCTTGATTATAATCATTGATCAAAATTTACATATTAAGTTAATTAGTTTTTATCTTTTTTTTCTGAAAGTTTGGACAATTGTTTTTGATTCATAGCTTGTTTTATTCAAAGGACCATCCATCCGCTGTCTCAGAATCGCAAACATTTCGTTGGATGACTAAATCCTGGTATAAAAATCGTGTTTTCGGCGATCTCATATATGGAACGAAAACTTCTGAAAAAAATAAAATTCAAATAAAATACTTAAAACTGTTAAAAAGAGAACAAAAAAAATGAAAAATAGTAAACATTTCAAAAGATTTTGATGAAAATTAAAAGAGATATGATTATTTTAATTTTTTGCATATTAATTAGGTTAATTACTTAATCGATCGGCTTGTAATACAATCATTTTTCACTTTCGGCACGCTACAGGTTTGAATTTTCCTTTTACTTACACAAAAGTAGAATTAAGTATTTTTAATTTGTTTCAATTATATATTAATATACTGTTGAATAACATATTTAATTGAATTTTTAATACCTTAAAAATTTTTTGTGGACACTTTTGCTTAGTATAAATAGAAATCAAAATATACTGTTGATCTATAAATCCTTGATATGATCATTTTCTTTATACATTTTATTCGTTTTAATTTTTTTTTTTTAAATCTGTAATACGCAAAATCATTGCACATGAATTTTATAAATAGAGATAATGTATTAAAATTGAATAAAACTATTAATATTGCCATACTTTTATCTTATCAATCACATATTCTTTGTACTCTTTTTACATAAATTGGTATATTAATATTAATTTATGTAAAAAAACAAAAAAAATATTACTTAATTTTTTCAAGTATTTCCTGTTTATAGGCCTATATTATATTATTAAATATAAATAGTTATCTTTTTTTTAGAACAGATTGACAAAAGGGAAATTTATTTCAGTAATACTACTAAAAATGTTTAAATTCAAATATAACAAAAGAAAATTCAAAACTTTTATTAGAAGAAATCTTTATTATTATATATATACTATTGGATAAAAAGTATTTGACTACTTATATAATAATGACTGTAACAATTTCTCATTACCACATTTAAATAAATATGAAGAAATCTAAAATTAAATATTTGTAAAACAATAATTAATAATTATAATAATTGTTATATGGTTAAAAAGTCAAAATATATGGTTTAAAAAGTCAAAAAAATCATTTCAATTTTTCAATTTAATTTAAAAAATAGTATTAAATGTTATTCTAATTTTTAAATAAAAAAATTTAATTAGTTCATAAAGAATCATCCATTTTTTTATTCTGAATTAATATTAATATTGCATCATTTATTATTTATATAAATCCTTGATTGTTAATTCTGTTTTTTTCCCATTTAATAATGAGATTATTTTAAGAAGTAATGGACAAAACTAACAATTTGCAATATTTCTAGATAGATACAAATAATGAATCATCAGTCATCAGAGGATTAGTAAGAGAGTTAAAAAATGTTTTGGAAAGAAATAATTTGCTTATTTTTCATTTTTGAATGGTGAAAATGGAATTGAAAAGAATTCTGTCAGATCCATCTTCCTATAAAATTCTGTCAATTTGTTCAAAACTTGTTATGAGAAGCATTCAAATATTTGAACATCTATCACTTTTAAGCTGAATGAAATACAGGATTAAAAAATACAATATTAAGATCACATCAGTATTATTATAACCTCTCTATAGATTTTCATAAAAAAATCTATCATCCAATTTAAGAGAGGACATACTTAGACAAAATATTTGATAATTTTTCTAAAAGTAGCACTTAACAGCAGTTGAAAACAATAATTTAATTTTATTGTAATGTTTTCAACTGATAAATAATCATCTTCAGCATATAGAATAGAATATAAAGCTTTATATTCTGAAGATGATTGTTTATCAACCAAAAACATTACAATAAAATTGTTGTTTTCAACTGCTCTTAAGTGATATTTTTAGAAAAATAGCACTTAACATGTGTACTTTGTTTTCAGTAGTTAGTTAAAATAGTAATTATATTTGATAATGTTAATCATTATCATTATTTTACATAAAAACGAATCTGAAAATATATTGTATATTAATCCATTGATATATCATAATTCAACCTAACTAGGAATTGCTAATCAAATAATCCTAAACTAGTCAATTTTATTTCCAATGAATTAGGGATAAAAATTGGCTAGTTTTGAATTATTTAATCCATTAATATAATCCATTTTTCTATGGAAATCAAGTCTAAAAGCAAAAAGTTTTGTTATTACAAAATTTAACTTAATAAGCAAATAAACGAAATTATAGCACTTGTGAGCAGTCCATAAAGTCTTTATTCATTAAAAAACTTTGTTTGGAGGAACGCTTTTGGCTACTTTAAAGCCATTATCAACTCACATATTATATGATATATGAGTTGATAATGGCTTTAAAGTAACTGAAAGTATTCCTCCAAACAAAGTTTTTTAATGAATAAAGACTTTATGGACTGCTCACAAGTGCTATAATTTCGTTTATTTGTATATTACCTCAAAGAGCAGCTCACTTTTATTTTACTTTATGTCTTGTAACGTAATAATGTAATGTTCAAAAGAATTTCGTGATGAATCACTATTAAAGTATTTTCAAAAGCATTTTGGGAAAGTTTAAAAATAATGTCATAATTTCTTTTAAATTTTATCTAAAGTATAACATTAAATATTGTTATAATTTAAATTTCTTCTGTTGAAAATATTATTATACCTCATAATTCAGATTTGGTCTATTGAAAGATGCTTTAAGCACAAGACATCCCTCTATATTCAATATTTTCTGTATATCTACTGTTACTCTAGAAGTTGCTGTCGCAGTTAAACCCAAAATTGGTACATTTGGAAACTGGCGCTTCATAATTCCAAGAAATTTGTAATCTACAATGAAAAAATTATAGTAAGCATAACACAATGTTAACATTTTAATTAAATATTATTTTTAAATTTGAATGTAATATCATCATAATACATAAATTTGACAGAATTTGATTAAAAATTATTACTTTTTAAACCATATATTTTATAATTTTATCATGCTATTTAATAATATATATAACTATATCCTGATATATGAGGGCCTATTTTATAAGATTCTGCTATATGAACAAATTTTAATTTATACTTAAATTTACAACATTTATAAGGAATATTTAACAAGCAAAGTTTAAATCACATAATGCATGCCTTGTAATACAAAGGAATGTACAGCTCTGGCCAAAATGTTTGTCACTTTCAACTAGGCGCTGGAAACCGGAAATCATGATCGGCTACAGTTTCCAATCCACATACCGTGCTGCCTACATTGAGTGCGTTAGACGTGTCCCACACGCATTCAATGTAGGGGAGGTGGGTTACGCAAAGCATGGGAGGTAAATTGGCAAGACTGATCGCTCTAAAGTATTATCACTCGCAGCATTACTTTTTTATAATAAGGTAACAGATGGTTTGAAACCAAACGTAATTATTAAGAAAGTAATATTTGAAAACAGTTTAAATACAAGTATATCATTACAAATGTTTTAGTTATTTTGTATAAAAAAGAAATATGATAATTTATAACTGTAATAATTGGAAAGATGATCATTTCTCGCGAAATTCAAACACACACACAATTATGTCCCTGCTACTTAAGTGTCAGTTTGACAAACATTCATAATTTTTCCTTTCGAATAAGGGAGTCTCCAATATTGTTGTCTAGCGTTCAATACGTTGGAGGATTTCAAAGATTAAAAAATCTGATTATTATTAATCAATAATATTTATATCATTCAATCAATAATCATTTTAAACATTTTATTATGTCGAAATTTTACCCGTATTGACCATTACAAAACTTGATATTTGTGTTTTTAATTAATTACAACGGTTTGCTAGTGCCACCCGGAGCATTTGAATAGTTAACAGGTCGCCCGATTCATATCTGTATTGGTTAAGTGGGCCGAACCCGTCCCTAGCTATTGCTAAGTGTCTCTTCTATACGTCCTACAATTTCCAATGGATTCGTAAAGACAGATCCGCAAAAAATGTAGGATGAAATATACTGATGCTAAGCAGCCCGCAATGCTGCCTTCTGGCTGCTTAACGAACTCGTGCAGGAAATCCCAATAAAGACAGGTTATTAAATTGTTGATGAAGTTCTTGAAGCAAACATGTAAAATAAACTTATATTGAGTGAGTATGCGGTATATATGGATGACATCCCTCCTTGCATAGTCCCTGACGAGAGAGGGACGCGTTGCGTGCGTAATATCTTTTAGTGTTTTCTGGGATACAACAGGAAGAAACTGAACGATGGCATTTCATTCCACTTATAACGTTCAACGCGACGATTATGAATATATTCCTACGTATGTTCACAATGTTTCGTTGTATATAAACGGATTTCGAATTTGCTATATTCGCTTATCGTTGCAGACAGTTGAATATAATATCCCCACCCAAATACAACTATCGAATTATATATGTAAATCTCAAACGATTAGTTTGTAATGTGTAATTTTAACAATGTATAAATAATAACATAGAAACAAGTTGGCAATAAATGCTTTTTCAATATAAATTTATACATCGATCCACCATAGAGAAAAACTCTGGGTCTGCCTGTTGATTTAAATGGCGACAACGTGCCTCTTTCTGCTGGACATTTGCATATCCTAATAACTGTTCTCCTACTGATGTCCAACATTTCAGCAATTTCATTCACCGAAACACCATTTTCTCTATGGTGGATTACCAAATCTCTAATTTCTTTCGTGATGGCACGAGGCATTGTCTTCAGTATCGAGATGCAGAGATGAGGATGACGTTTGACTACGTCATTCTCATCCCTGCATCTCGATTAGTATTTCAGGAAAAATTATCACTTCCACCTATCGCACATAGTTTTTTATTATCTATTACGAAAGCCATAATATTAGTCCGCCATTCGTTTTCTATGAAAACTTTAATATTCATTTTAAACACGTCACAGTTCTCTCGCCGCTATCAGAACCCTACCCCTCGTTGCTAGCGAACTACATAATGGACGATCCCTCCGCCAGCACATTAGTGCCTACGTTACCGAGGAAACTAATGCATGCTGAAGCCGAGTATTGTAAGGAAGCCGAACTTATCCGGTGAGGTGACAAACATTTTGGCCGGAGCTGTACAAACATCTCAAGAGAAATTTCAGATATTTGAACATTCCTTTGCATTACATCTCAAGAGATATTTGAAAGATAAAATAGCATGCCTCATACAGCTCAGTTTTCAAGTGAGTCAATCTTTTTTATACAAGTACACCAGAGCACCTTGTCTAACATTTTGCTAAGTGCTAATTTATTTATTTTTTATGGTTTCTTCATTTGATGCATGATTAAATAATGAATATCATATTATACAAGTAGTTTTCTTTACTTTTTGTAGGAAAATAAATGTTTATAAAAAATTCATAAAGAAAATTTACGTTTTTTTTATGAACTGAACAATGGCAGATATCAATTTTATTATGGAATTTCATTAAGAAAATTGCCTTTTTAAGATTATATTATTAAAATTACATATAAACTAATATTGTTTATAACTCAACTATGTGATTTTTAAAAAAAATTTAATTTAATCTGCATTTAATAAATATTAGTTTATTATATGGGATTTTACATTCTTACTAAAATATGATTATTTATGTTTATAATACAATATTTTAAAATTTTCAAATATTACAGAATTCTTATTTTTGTTGTTACAATATAGATTTACCAACTGATATCTACTTTATCAATAATTAATTCAAAATTAATGAAATATAGAACAAGATTCATTTCCATTGTATTGTGTCAATAAATCCTCTTAATTTTTAAGAAAAAACCAAAAAACTTTTCTTAAATCAAAAAGTAATTAGACTATTTTATATAAAATAACAGACAGATCAAAAATCATCATAAAATGTTGGTCTGTTGTTATGATCTAATTTGCTTTTGCTTTATATACTTATCAATCTAGATCAAAAATCATCATAAAATGTTGGTCTGTTGTTATGATCTAATTTGCTTTTGCTTTACTTTATATACTTATCAATCTTTTTTTTTTTATAAACTTGGAAGGAGCAAAGATAATCAAGCTAGTGCCAAATATAAAACAATGTTTAATTCTAGAAGCATTAGAAATAGAGAAAAAGAAAAAAAATGAAAATATCCTAAATGAAAGAACATTGGAAATCTATCAACACCATGGAGGTACATAATTGAAGAAATGTACTAAAAAATTAGGAAGAAATCCTGAAAATACCCACTTAAAAATAAAGTGCAATGCAACTCAATCATAAATATTATAATGTAACTAATATAACTTTGTATTAATTATAATAATTACAAAAATGCCAAAAATATTAATTACCAATAATTTATTTTATAATCGTTCATTACGTAAAAATTTTTTAAATAAATTTTTTAATTTAAATTTATGCTGTATTTAAAATATGACATGTATTAATATTTATGTTCTATTCAAAAGTTCTGAAAGCTTATAACAAAATCAAACCTGATGATGGCGTAATACACTGAAAATGTTAGTTCTTTTTCTTAATTAAAGTTTTTCTCTTATATTGCATTAAGTGATTCAATTTTATTTAAAAATTAAAAAGTAATGATCTAAATTTGACACTTTTTCATTCTGGCTGGGCACCAGTATGTTAAGGTTTGAAATAATTTTTAATTACTCTGCACTTATTCATTAAAATTCTTTACAAGTTAAAATATAACTCACCTGGTCGGAAATCATTACCCCACTGAGAACAACAATGAACTTCATCAATAGCAATTCGAGAAAATCTTTCTAATTCATACATTTTTTCCAATTTAGCCATAAATCTTTTACTTTTTGCAAGTTTCTCTGGAGTTACATATAATAATTTTAATGTAGATGTTTTATCAGTCATAGCTTTATGGACAGTATTAACCTCTTCTCTTGAGGAAGATGAATTCAAAACTGCTGCATCTACTTCAAGATTTTTAAGAGCCATCAATTGATCTTCCATCAATGATACTAATGGTGAAATAACCAATGTAATTCCTTAAAAAAAAAAAAAAAAATAAGATATTTTCATGAAAACATTTAATTATTGACATCTATGGATTCTAAGGTGTTTTATTAGAAAATAATTTTCTTTATAATAAAATATAACATATAACTGTTATGTGACATTTTCAATTAAATCATGTTTTTCAGTCATTTCATTCTATTATTGAACAAAAATGATTAAATAACAAAAATTGCAAATACAGGTAGGCCTCGATTAGTGCGAATAATTGGTTCCACGAATTTCTTGCACTAATCAAATTCGTACTAATCGAAGTATTAACTCTATGGAAAATATGGTAATTGGTTCTTGCTTTGTGAGATTCTGGCCATTAGCTAACTTCACAATGAATAACTACAATAAACTTAACACTAACTGTTTAAGAAATATTTATTTTCATATTTTACATCATTGTTCATCATCTAAATTAATAACTTACCAGGAATTGCGTCTCATATCATCATCAAACCAACCGCCAAATCAAAACTAAAATAGCGAATCGAAAGCGGAAGTTGAGCGCCGCCTGGCCGCCAATTCTGGGTCGAGAATTGAGTGAATAGGCCGATTTGCAATTAAGCATTGCAACTTTATTGAATCAGTAAATTAGTTCCAGATAGCATTAATAAGCGAAGTTAATGAACCAATGAGAAATTTTTAACAAGTTTTCTATTTGTTTATTAGCAGAATACGACACCAAAAGATAACAAAAACAAATTTTTTTCACAAGTTTTATTTTAAATAAAGAAATCAGATAATAAACAAAAGAAAATAAATAATATCGGTAGTACAGCAATATAATAGGCAAATAAATTTGTAAAGATATCCTTATTTAAAAAAATTTAACAAAGAATGCTTTTATGTCGCTCAATCACATCCATTTTTTGCTGTAGCGTAATCACTTCTCTTTTTTTCGTTTCCTGTTTTATCATCAAAAGTGTTCTTCCTTTTATCCATTTCGATACTTTTTAAAAGAGAAAATTCTGTACTCTACTGTATGTATACGATAGCAAAGCTAAATAATAGTACAGTAATGTTAAACAGTTAACGGCAAAAAGCCCATCTTTCTGATGTTTCACCCCTTCAAAATCGTGTGACCATTCTTGGACTGCTCCTCGTCCGGTTTTACTAACCGAAAATTAACGGTAATTTGTTAATTGACATCATAAAAGGAGCTTTGTTAGTAAGACTGGTCTGTGCTTAAAACTTGCACTAATCGAATATTTTCTCGCACTAACTGAAAAACGGTATCAATTTTATAAGTCGCACTAATCGAATTTGCACTATTCGATTAGTGCGACTTATAAAATTACGACGATAAGTCGTAATTTTATAAGTCGATAACGATAAAAGACGACGATAAAAGATAATAGATTGACAATAAAAGATAATACAGGTAGGCCTCGATTAGTGCGACGATAAGTCGCACTAATCGAGGCCTACCTGTATTATCTTTTCTAGTACCAGAAAGAAAGTACTCTAAGAACACAATGAGAATAGATACAAGCTCAGTGTTTTAGATATAACTATTTATTTACTTTTTAAAGTAAACAGTATTTTTTAATTAAATTTATTTACATTTTAAAAAGTAGATAAATAATTTTATCTAAAAAACTGAGCATATATCTATTCTTTATATATAAAAAATGTAGAAAGTGTTAATTATTTTGAATACAACCTGAACTTATAATACTAATCTTTTTAGGGTTTCAGGTTTCCGTTAACACTATTTCAGTTAAAGTTATGCTTTTCAAGAACCTAACTCCAACATTAAACAAAAACTTACTATACTTATGTATTTAATTAAACAATATATTATATGTATAAACTATACAAAAAGGATGCTTTTGGTACATTAGACCATTGCATATGGATTTATATATATGTGAATTAGGCTGACCAATTTACATAAATATGAATTTATTAATTACATTATAATTGTAAGTACGAATTGTCATAAGTCAAAGACTATCTGTATTAACATCAACTGGCAGAAAACAAAAATTATATAGCACATCAATTATTGTGAAATGTTCCATAGCTGAAGCCTTAAAATTTAACATCAAACAAAAATGGAATTTATCATGAACACATAAGAACCAAAAGAAAAGAAAGAACCTAGCTTAAAAAACAGATCAAACAATTTTTCTTGATTATTTT
The DNA here is from genome assembly GCA_000484575.1 of Olivierus martensii. NCBI lineage: Eukaryota > Metazoa > Arthropoda > Arachnida > Scorpiones > Buthidae > Olivierus > Olivierus martensii. Next base: position 6,948 of record AYEL01081992.1, on the reverse strand, counting down.
TATTAATTTGAATGTTAGCTGAAGATGGTTTTAGAATAGATTAAAAATTTTTCCAATTAATTTAATTTGTATCTGCCAAAACTGCTTTATTGCAAGTTTAATTAATATGTTATTAACATCTTAAAGAAGAATAATAATAATATAGTATTTTGATAATAGTAATAATATTGTTAAGATAATTATAAAGCTTTTTATTGGAAATTTAAAATTATTTTTCTCAAATTATAACTTCACATATAACTTTTACATTTAACAAATATTTCTTTATTACTCTTTTTTATTACACATCTATTAATTTTTAAAGTTATTTCGAGATTTCTTGTGTAGTGTGTGTTTTTTGTGTAGATTTTTTTGTGTAGATTTATATTATAATTGTTAGATATACAAATAGTTCTTGGCTTAAAACAATGATGTTATCAATAAATTCTGTAATTGGTCAATGCCATTTGCAAGAGTTCAAGTTCCTGAATCATGGTATACAGAAATCATCCTTTGTGTCTGGTTCTTGAAATTTTGTATTTGCTATTTTTATTAAAATAATGTATAGTGTCCTAGTAAACATTAATAGTAAAATATCCATAAATTTTGGGCATTTATAAATTACAAAGGCAGAGTTTGAAATGAATTCTGTTGAAAACCAAGAACTATTTGTACTAAAATTAATCAGTGATGGTGTCTGTCTATAAGATTGGTGCATGTCTGCCATAAGATGGAAAATTTTGGGAAGCATTTTGCTTTAATAAGTTTAGAATTTTATTCAATATTTATTCAATATATATAATGCAAAACAATCATAAAATCAAATAAAAAAATATTTTGTTTAATATATATTGTAGGTGTTTAATGTATAGTAGAAACTAAGATGCCAAATGCATTAAAGAACACTTCTGTTATTTAAACCTATCAACTGCTAACTGCTGATTTAATTAACAGTTAGATGCATACTCAACTGCTTTAGCCAATTAGATTGGCTGAGTGTATTAGCCTATGCAACTGCTTATTTTTTATATATCACTATACTTGAATATGTAGAACAACAGATTAAAAAAACTAAGAAAAAACTTTTAGAAAAAGTTTAGGACTCTTCTGTTTTGGCTATGCAATTTTCTAAGTGTATTGCCTCAGGCTATTGGATGAAGGCAGCAATTTTTGGGAATGACTGAGGGCCAACTACCCATTCAAACTGTCTGATACACTCCTCTATATGCCATAGATGTCATTGCTACTCTGGCAAACTGCTGCAGGGGTTAGAAACTGGAGATTTTTTTTGGCTTTGTTTATGTAAACTACATCATAAATCTACCTATGTCACAACATGGCAGCATCTAGAACAGGGCTGTCCAAAAGGCGGCCCGCCAAGCCATTTTGTGCGGCCCGCGAGGCTTTCATGATTTGTGATATAATATTACTTTTTATGTTTTTTTCACTTTTAATTATTATTTTTTTAAGAGATTAATAAAAAGAATCCTAAAATTGAATTATATTAACTCAATTAATTAATTTTTCTTAATTAGTAATTATTTAATGATCAACAAGCTATCGATGACATCTTATTTTACCACGAGTTCGTTGCATTTGTGAAAAGAGTGAGAAAAAACGTAAAATATAAAATGAAAATTGAGTATATTAGTAGCGGTGGGAAAATGACTTTTTCATAACAAATAACATGGATAAACTGCTTTGTTTAATGAATGTTTTTCTAACTTTTGTGGTTTTAGTCAGAAAGTGATCTCAATGTTTGGTAGTACTTATTTGTGTGAAAGTGCATTTTTTAACAGGAAGATAGCTAAGAATCGATTTAGAACCTGCCTTGGAAGCCTTTAACCTTTCCTTCTTTAACAGGAATGGATGTAAATATCCAGCCCTTGTAAATACTGTTGCCTGCCCTCATTTATCATATTAAATAAGTACATACATACTATTTTTATAATTTTTAACTAATATTTTTATAACTTTTTATTAACATGTTTATTGGATGCAATCTGGTAAATATAATTTTGTTATAAGGTTTGTAGATATTTTTTAACTGTTTATATTTTATAACTTTTTGTTAACATGTAACATATTATTGGATGCAATCTGGTAAATATAATATTTGTAATAAGGTTTGCTAATCTGGAAATAAAATTGGTTTCCAAAAAATGTTATACAGGAATACCTCGATTATCGTGGTTTCGATTATTGCGATTCTTGATTTATCATAATTTGATACCAAAATTCGAATTATTGCACTCCAAATTCGAATTATCACGGCCGCAAGATGTAATCCACTACATATGCAACCAGAATTAAAGTGGTCAGATGGCCGAGTGGTAATGTGTCAGCGTGCCATGCAGGAGGACCCAGGTTTGTGTCCTGAGTCTGTCCCTGATTTTTTCGGGGTACTGGGCCTAGCTCTGTGATTCCCGTCCTTCACCATCCGGTCCCCCTCCACAGGTGTGGGTACAGCCTGCAGTTGGAACTGGCCCCGTCCCCTTAGTAATCTCCCTGATTGGAAAGAGGGTGTAAAATATGAAAAAACCAGAATTACATTTAGTTCAAGTCGCTACTCTCCAAGTAGCCCTTCATTTTTATCCGATTGTGCCTGTTCACCATTCATCAGTAACCACCACCTCTATTTGAAATTCATGTGGATATTCATTTCTCTTCTTTTTTACCCCTACAATGAATGCTAAAAGAAACAAGGATGATATCAAGGATACAGCTATAAAGGCAAAACATAGAATGATCAATTTAGATCAGCTTGTTCAACACATTCCTTTTTTACCTCATACATAAAATTTTAATAAATATATTTGAAAAATCCTTGGCAATGATCACCTATTTTACATGCATTATTTATCCCGATTATTGCGGATTCGATTATTGTGGTATTTTTTGTGGCAACATTAACCACGATAATTGAGGTATTCCTGTATTTATTCATTCTGTTTGTTGAGACAATAGCATATCAAGCACTAAAGCCCCACCCCCTTTTTTTTGTAACTGCGGCCCTCCATATCTCTAGTAAATACGGCTATGGACCTCTGGTTCATTATAATTGGACAGCCCTGATCTAGAACAATAAAATTATTTAAAATTGCAATTAAGTAAATGATTTTTGTACAGTTTATTGATTTATGTATTATTTGAGGTTTTATATATCTCCTTTAAGTATTATTTTGTGATTATTTACAGATAATTTTCTTTTTGAGATATAAAGTTAGTAGTAATCATGTGAATAAATCATGTGGCTTAGCCATTTGCTTTATTAACTTGAAGATTTTACAGGACCAAAAGAGGACTGAAATATTATTACTATGAAATTTTTAAGGTACACTTAGATCATATTACATGAAATTTTTATATATGAATTTTACTAATTTCATTGTATTCTAAGTTTTATCAGCATGCTATTTTACTAATTTTTTACAAGAAAATAAATAATGATCTAATGACAATTTTTTGGTTCCATATGAAGTGTAATTTTGACAAAAATATTATTAAATTACAAAAGGGATTGGAATTACACTACTACTACATTAAGGATTCTAATGATGCATAATACTTGCAGTAGGATGAAAAATGAGTTTGATATAATAATTTATAAAGTTGTGATTAATTGGTACTAATTAATGCAGCAGTTATCATGTAAGGAAGCCAGTAATTCCTAAGTTAATTAAGTGTTGGATTGCTAAAGGTTTTATTGATAATGTATTTTGTTTATTATTAAAGCAGATTTGGTGACTATTATAATACTTGAAAAAACTTCTTTATTGCTTATATCCTTCACTTTAAAAGAAATGAACACAAAGCACTAGATTGCAGTATTTTAAGATTTAATGGGAATAAAAATTATAACAAAATTCAATAACATTTTCGGCTATTACAGCCATCATCAGGCTTAACAATCAGAATATTCGAACTAAAGAATATACAGTTTCTATGATAACCAGTTAAATATTGAAATCGGTTAGACATAATGACATCATAGGTAACAGGGAGTATTTAGATTAACAAATGGTTACAATTATATTATATACAAAATTAATAAACAACAAGATACAAATATAATGTAATAATGTAACAAGCGTGTCCTTTTGCGCTACAAGTATATATTTTTACTCCGTGTGTGGAGCTTCAGCTTCCGGTGTTATTTGTTTACTTCCCTTCCTCATGGCTTTCTCTATGGCTACCTTCCATGGATGGGGTGGTTCCCATGCTAAGCAGTCGTTTAGAAGCTTTCTTTTTTTACTATGCTTTAAAATCTTGATCGACTCCACGACTTCCGGTCTTGTCCTTTTATCTATCGGTCTCATTATTCTCGATTCTTCCCATCTTACAGCTAAATTGTCAGCATAACTCTCGATTGCTAGGGCTGTAGTTAACCTACCATATTATAATAAAACTTTATTCGACTGCATAAAGTGCTGTTTTTTCCTATTTATTTAGAGATATTTCTACAGCAGTGACATCTTTTTTCGTTAAAAATCTCTTTGCAAACACCGAATTCAGATTTTGCATACAATTGTTTTAAAATACCCATTTTGGTACCAAGTTTATAAAAGCCATCCTCTATTTTACTAAGAACCACAGCTAAAATCAAACGGGCATCAGTTTTTGCTCTTCTACTTCGGGTACTTTAATTCTCACAGTGACACCTTCATCGACATTTGGGTGCTTTGCATTAGAAACTGCTAACATTTTCTTTGCTTGTTTTTCTAAACCTTTCTTGGATTCATCATGCTGTATTTTCTGATCCATATTCTTTTTATAGATGTTGCACAATACATTCTTACCATATCCTTCCTCTTTAGGATCTATTTCACCACAGATTATGTGAACAAACATATCACACGATTTACACTTGTAAGCACCTGATGCTGCTTTTGAGCAAACAATACAGACCATGTCTTGTATAGTCCACTTTACAGGCTTTGTACAAAACTGTGATGGCGATTCTGCTGAAGTTGAGGATAACTCAGTGATGACTTCTTCAAACATGCAGAGGTGATTCCTTGGAGGTGCAGGGTAACTGAATATTCTTCATAACTGTATCCTCAATCAACAGTGTAGAAAGGAGTTTTAGATTACTATCGATAAATTCTTGTATTTCTATAGGTGATTCTGTAGAAGCAGGGGATAACGGAATGTCCTCTTGAGTAAGATTTGACTATGATCCCATAATCACAGTCTCTTGTGAATCTTCTAATTTTTCATTTCTTTTTTCAGTATTTATCGAATGTAATACACTGTGGTATAATAGAAGATGACAATCCCACTTTTGCAGGACAACCAAACATGGCTTTGTATGGACTTCTTTTAATTGCAGAATGATATACATGATTCTTCATGAATTGTACAAATCGTACGCCCTCACTCCACTTGTTAGTTTGGTTATCAGCCATCCAAGTAGTGAGCATGTTTTCAATGTCTTGATTCGCTCGTTCTACACTTTCTTGACTTTGGCTGTGTCTAGGTTTGCCATTAACCATTTTGATTTCTGGCCACAACTGTGTTACACTTTCTAAGATTTTATTACAAAATTTGCATCCATTATCGGAATGCAAAATACTTGGAGTGCCAAAAAATGGTAAAATATCAAGCAAGTTATAGGCTACTTCATCCGCCCATTTTGATGCGAGCGGCTTCAATACAACAAATTTTGTTAACTGGTCTGGGGAAATGAGAAAAAACTTAAACTTTCCATCTGGTTGAGATTGGTAATCAATGAGATCCACCTGGCATCTGCTATTGAAATGCGATCAAATAATCGGCTTTACAACAATCCCTTTTTTCGCACTCTTTTGTTTTTATTGACAAGGTTCGCATAAATCCAAAAACATTTTTATTTGTGCTTGGGTTATGTTTTTATAAAGTGTATTTAATTGCTTGATCATTCTGTCTCTTCCACCATGGCAAATTGATAAATGAGTAGAATACAAATATGTCAAACAATTCTTCGGCATGGACAAACTTTTTCACACTTTCTCGCACATCTGACAATGGCTCAATGAGTTTTTCACAGCTTTGTACAGTCAACACATCATACCTTCGAATTATTTGATAATCTCGAAATGATTCTTTCTTCTTGGAAACTTTTATTTGCTTTACATCTTCAATTATGGAATCATACTTTCGTTTTGTCATTAAAACACTATTATATGTTGAATCTTCGCTAAAAGGTTTGTGAAGAATCTTTTCTTCATTTTACTCACCAATTTGGTGCTTGCTTGCATACTAGGAGTTAAATTTATCTGCTTTAAAAAAAATCACGACACAAATTCATGCACTAACAGGCAGAAACGAATTTGAAAACAGAATTAGCTATTCTATGCACTGGCAGTTGATGCAAATTATGAGTATTAAAAACAATCGGCAATGACAAGATGCTGGCAAAACCAAAGTAAAAGTGGAGAGAGAGGGGGAAGTTGTAGGAAGAGGAAATGAGAGAAACAAACTTTTGAACTTTAACAATACAGATGCCGTTGATGTGCACATTACCTAGGTAGAATGTGGAAAACTCTTGATTCCGCACGTTAACGGAGCAAATCAGTTAATCTGCAGATTAGCTAGGTAATGTGCACATTAATAGCTTTCGAGCTTTAGCGATAACATATCTAATGAGCCAGCTGCTTCGGATAATATATACACATGCTTCAATCTAACAGATATGCAGGTATGGTTCCCACTCAGATAACATAAAGAAATCCAATAACAACTAATTGGGCTTTTTTTAGAGAAGACCTGAAGTTTAACTTTGGGGTATTCAGAATGGGTTTTGAATTTAGAGATGATTAGATTCAACAGGCAGTTCTCTTGTCCTACCATCAAAATTGTCTTGTTAAGATTGATGGCTTATCAAGGTGTGAGGAAGTTAACTTGGACCTGTCCTATTTTTATTTTATTATGCACTCTATTATTTATTTATCGTTATTTTCCTATATGCTAACGTATTATATTTTAGTT
>AYEL01081991.1:0-61828 GCA_000484575.1 Olivierus martensii | reverse complement strand
TTTTATAATTACTTAGTATTAAGTTAGAACTTAGAAAAAGACCTGAGCTCAGGCAGAACTCTGGAATTTGCAGAGTCGCTAACCGTTAGGCTTAGTTAGAATTAATTTTATTCCATTCGTTCTAATCCGCGACTTTGCAAAGGGAGGTTCCTTGGTAGTATAAACAATTTGACAGTCTTAGACTTAAAATTATAAGCAAAGATTAAATTTGTAGTAGCTAGTACATATTATAATAAAAATTTAGATTAGGCTTATTTGTAGATTTGTCTTTATTACTGCACCTTCTATCACAATATTTTAGACAACATCAAATTTAAAACTAATCTATAAATCTTAAAAATATAATACAAGCAGATATGGTTTTAAGATATGCATTTCGGCCATGAATGCTCTCTTCAGTCCTGATACCATGTCAACTGCAAAATTTTAAATAATATTTAGCTATTGAAATTTACATAACAGAATTTAAATTCACAGTTTTCCTTGCATTTCCCCCCATTAAAATAAATATCTCTTTAATATTAGAAGGTTTTTTAATAAAGCTAAAAGGACAGGTGAATGGAACACATACAGAAATACTCTCACCTGTTATAATAGTCATTAGAAAGGCAAAAAGGTATTTCTGAAAAAAATTACTGTCAGGGAATCGAAGAAATATCTGATGTATCCAGACTAGCAAAGAGAATGTGCAAAGGGAATTATTACAAGGTTAGTATTATCAGGTGCCAAATACCAGGATGAGTAGTACATGCAAGGACTCATTAAAGAAGTTCTTTTGAGCACACTTTCCTTATGTATTTTGATCGAGGATCATCTTTTTCATACAGACAATTCAATCATAATGGATGTGTTAATCATGCCATGAGGGAGGATTGGATTCTTATTAAAAGAGTGATCAATTGATTAAATATTAGATGAACTGTAAGTAATTTTAAGCTCTCTAAGTCTGCTGGGCCATATGGTATTTTGCTGGTGTTTTTACAACAGGGCACTGATCTTCTGGCCTCACCTTTTTGTTATGTCTTTGATTGGCTGAGGAGAGGAAACATAACCACCAGCCTTAATCTCTACTTTCTAGATCACAACATTTCCATCAAATGGCTAGATACATACTTAATCCAAAATTCTACTCCAGACCTTTCCATGCAGAATGTTGAAATCCATCTTTAACCAATTTAAAAATAATCGTCATTAACAGATGTGATCCTATTAGCCTATCAAGAGCCTAGTCATGATGCATTGATGAATATTACTGTATATCTTATATCACACTAGACACCTACTGAGAAAACTTGCACCAAATTAAATTTTCAGTCTCTGAACATTTTACTCTTTATATATTTTTATTGTGTATATTATTATTGGCATTGTATATGCATATTTTATTTTTTATTTTATTTTTATATTTTATTTTATTTTTTGTAACATATAAATCCTTTATCTTATACTTAGTGATAGCCTAGAAGCACTTTGAAAATCCTTATTTGTCTTAATTTTATATTGGTATATAAAATTAAGACAAATAAGGATTTTCCTATTAATTTCAAATCCAATTAGTATAGATCACTTTAATATCTTCACCACATGTTTATTTTATTTATTGTAAAATCAAATGACAAACAAGTGCCATTTTATCCTGCTGCTTTAACATCAGCTACTGTTGATACAGAAAGGTTAAGATGTCATGAATAATAACAGCTGATACCACTCCCAGTTTTTTTGGGAAAATTCTCTTCAGCTAACTAATTTTACTTGCATTCTTGGTTTATAAACTGACACAGACTGCAAAATCACAAATGTGACCCTCTTAAGGAGACGAGCAGTCAGCAAAAGTGTCACACCAGTCTGCTGTCACATGCTGACCACACAGGGCATGTCCACATAATAGTTATTCATCGTAAACCAGCTGATATACTGCTGGTTTACGGTGAATAACTATTATGTGGAAACTTTCTGGACAAGCATGGCTGATATGTCCAAACTCTCCACAAGTATAGCATTTTCTGTTGTCCTTTTCTCCATTTGGACGATCATGAGAAATGTGTCCTGATTTGCCACATCCATAGCACTTTGTCATCCTGTTCACAATCCCGAGCAATGTGGCCCTTATTACTACAAATGTAGCATGTCTTTTCTTGTTCAGGATATTGCCATATGACCATAATGGTCATATGGCCAGAGATTGTCCTGAACAAGAAAAGACATGCTACATTTGTGGTAATAAGGACCACATTGCTCGGGATTGTGAACAGGATGACAGAAAGTGCTATAGATGTGGCAAATCAGGACATACAGTGGTACCTCGGTTCAGGAACACAATCTGTTCCTCGACCCTGTTCGTGATCCGAAAAGTTTGTAATCCGAATCAATTTTTCCCATTGCAATTAATGTAAATCCAAATAATATGTTTTTTTTATCCTAGAAAAAAAATTTTAACATGTTATGGCTTTATGTGTGGAAATAATACAGAAAGGAAATAAATATAACAGTAATATTAGAAGAAAGCATGTTTAACACCACCTTCACTAACACTCTTAACTTTTTTGGGAGCCATAATAAGGGATAAATTTAATTAAATAATGAAAAAAACTAAAATATCAACACTTGTTGGGACTCTACTGTACCCATGTGAGCTGGGCCAACTGGATTGCTTCTGGGGGCGAGGCTGTGCGCAAGGTTTTGTGCGCCGCGAGTCACGTGCGCTCCATGCACTCCGTGCGTGTGTGTTCGTGAACCGAAGCATCCGTTCGTAAAGCGAAGCAAAATTTGTTCGCAAATGGTGTTCGTAGACCGATTTGTTCGTGAACCGAGACGTTCGTAATCCGAGGTATCACTGTATTTCTTGTGATTGTCCAAATGGAGAAAAGGACAACAGAAAATGCTATAATTGTGGAGAGTTTGGACATATCAGCCATGCTTGTCCAGGAAGTAGCAGTATAAACAATGTATCAGCTGGTTTACAGTGAATAACTATTATGTGAACATGCCCTTTGTGGTCAGCAGGTGACAGCAGACTGGTTTGACACTTTTGCTGACTGCTTGTCTCCATAAGAGGGTCACTTTTGTGATCTTGCAGTCTGTGTCAGTTTATATACCAAGAATGCAAGCAAAATTAGTTAGTTGAAGAGAATTTTCCACAAAAAACTGGGAGTGGTGTTAGCTGTTACATGTGGGTCCACAGGAGGAGTGAGATATAGTTCCTATGACCAGTTTCATTGTTGTCATGAATAGGTTGAAAACATTTCTGTAACAAAACTTTTCCTATTCTGATCAGTGCTGTGCTTTATTTTGACTGGGCTAAAAATATACAGTGGTACCTTGGTTAACAACAGCTTTGGTTAACGACAAGTTTTTTAAAAGAAAATGTCTTGGTTAACAATGCATGCTTCAGTTAACGACTCCTGATTATGTGAACTTCTGACAAAATAGATCTCTGTGAAACAGCTCGTCTTGCATCACATGATTAATTAGCTCAGTCAATTGTTATTTTTTTTAACAATCAATTCAAATCCAACAATATCATTATTAAAATTTAATAAAATTATAACCATATAAAAATATATTTAACTAAATGATAATTAACATATAATAATAAAAACAAATTATTTAATTAATTAAAAATAGACGTGCAACAGTTCACCAGTTTTTAGTTTCTTAAAGATGATTTCTAGACGATTATTATTTTAAATTCTGCCAACAAGTCTTATTCTATTGTTTGTTTGTGTTATATATTACTTGATACCTGCAAGTGGTGTGACGTCACAGTTTCAGATTCCATTAGAAGAAGAAAAAAGTCTATCCGAGATCCTACAGTTCATATAGACAATAAATCAGCGAATGCGTGTCACTGTTTGTTCACCATCAAAAGGCAAAATCAAATCTCATCTGTATAATAATAATTGAATCTATAAGCTTTTAATCAGTGTTTACGAGTTCGTTTTGTAGCAAATATAATAAATAAATGCTATTTTCCATATTTTTAGGATATTTTAAATAAGTTTTATCTGCATTTTTAATATTTACTATGGTTGTGGGAACTAGCTGGAACGAATTAATCAATTTTCAATTAAATCCTATGGGGAATCGTGCTTTGGATAACGATGGTTTTGGTTAATGATGGTTCCTCTAGAACAGATTACTGTCGTTAACCAAAGTACCAATGTATATCTTTTTATTTTTATTGTGATTTACATTTGGAAGAGGCTCTTTTCCTAGTTTTTGTATAAAATAATCATAAATCAATGCAATAAGTTCCCTACTTTACATGATTTTCAATTTTGTTTCACAGATATATGGATGCATTTTTTTGATGTATTTCTACAAAATGATACAGGTAGGCCTCGATTAGTGCGACGATAAGTCGCACTAATCGAGGCCTACCTGTATTATCTTTTCTAGTACCAGAAAGAAAGTACTCTAAGAACACAATGAGAATAGATACAAGCTCAGTGTTTTAGATATAACTATTTATTTACTTTTTAAAGTAAACAGTATTTTTTAATTAAATTTATTTACATTTTAAAAAGTAGATAAATAATTTTATCTAAAAAACTGAGCATATATCTATTCTTTATATATAAAAAATGTAGAAAGTGTTAATTATTTTGAATACAACCTGAACTTATAATACTAATCTTTTTAGGGTTTCAGGTTTCCGTTAACACTATTTCAGTTAAAGTTATGCTTTTCAAGAACCTAACTCCAACATTAAACAAAAACTTACTATACTTATGTATTTAATTAAACAATATATTATATGTATAAACTATACAAAAAGGATGCTTTTGGTACATTAGACCATTGCATATGGATTTATATATATGTGAATTAGGCTGACCAATTTACATAAATATGAATTTATTAATTACATTATAATTGTAAGTACGAATTGTCATAAGTCAAAGACTATCTGTATTAACATCAACTGGCAGAAAACAAAAATTATATAGCACATCAATTATTGTGAAATGTTCCATAGCTGAAGCCTTAAAATTTAACATCAAACAAAAATGGAATTTATCATGAACACATAAGAACCAAAAGAAAAGAAAGAACCTAGCTTAAAAAACAGATCAAACAATTTTTCTTGATTATTTTTATTAATTTGAATGTTAGCTGAAGATGGTTTTAGAATAGATTAAAAATTTTTCCAATTAATTTAATTTGTATCTGCCAAAACTGCTTTATTGCAAGTTTAATTAATATGTTATTAACATCTTAAAGAAGAATAATAATAATATAGTATTTTGATAATAGTAATAATATTGTTAAGATAATTATAAAACTTTTTATTGGAAATTTAAAATTATTTTTCTCAAATTATAACTTCACATATAACTTTTACATTTAACAAATATTTCTTTATTACTCTTTTTTATTACACATCTATTAATTTTTAAAGTTATTTCGAGATTTCTTGTGTAGTGTGTGTTTTTTGTGTAGATTTTTTTGTGTAGATTTATATTATAATTGTTAGATATACAAATAGTTCTTGGCTTAAAACAATGATGTTATCAATAAATTCTGTAATTGGTCAATGCCATTTGCAAGAGTTCAAGTTCCTGAATCATGGTATACAGAAATCATCCTTTGTGTCTGGTTCTTGAAATTTTGTATTTGCTATTTTTATTAAAATAATGTATAGTGTCCTAGTAAACATTAATAGTAAAATATCCATAAATTTTGGGCATTTATAAATTACAAAGGCAGAGTTTGAAATGAATTCTGTTGAAAACCAAGAACTATTTGTACTAAAATTAATCAGTGATGGTGTCTGTCTATAAGATTGGTGCATGTCTGCCATAAGATGGAAAATTTTGGGAAGCATTTTGCTTTAATAAGTTTAGAATTTTATTCAATATTTATTCAATATATATAATGCAAAACAATCATAAAATCAAATAAAAAAATATTTTGTTTAATATATATTGTAGGTGTTTAATGTATAGTAGAAACTAAGATGCCAAATGCATTAAAGAACACTTCTGTTATTTAAACCTATCAACTGCTAACTGCTGATTTAATTAACAGTTAGATGCATACTCAACTGCTTTAGCCAATTAGATTGGCCCATACATATATAGCTGAGTGTATTAGCCTATGCAACTGCTTATTTTTTATATATCACTATACTTGAATATGTAGAACAACAGATTAAAAAAACTAAGAAAAAACTTTTAGAAAAAGTTTAGGACTCTTCTGTTTTGGCTATGCAATTTTCTAAGTGTATTGCCTCAGGCTATTGGATGAAGGCAGCAATTTTTGGGAATGACTGAGGGCCAACTACCCATTCAAACTGTCTGATACACTCCTCTATATGCCATAGATGTCATTGCTACTCTGGCAAACTGCTGCAGGGGTTAGAAACTGGAGATTTTTTTTGGCTTTGTTTATGTAAACTACATCATAAATCTACCTATGTCACAACATGGCAGCATCTAGAACAGGGCTGTCCAAAAGGCGGCCCGCCAAGCCATTTTGTGCGGCCCGCGAGGCTTTCATGATTTGTGATATAATATTACTTTTTATGTTTTTTTCACTTTTAAGAAAGTTCTACAGTAATAAAAATTTCCTTTTTCACTTTAATGAGCTTTTGAACTGTTATTGTCTACAAAATGCAAATAAAAAATTCAGTAAAATATTATGTATTGTTTTAAAATTATATATCGGCTGTCCAGAAGGCAGCCCGCGACACTTTCTCGATCTGTGATTTAATATTACTTGAATTATATTAACTCAATTAATTAATTTTTCTTAATTAGTAATTATTTAATGATCAACAAGCTATCGATGACATCACATTTTTATGAGACTTTCAATACCATCAATTTAGTTTTAGTTAAAAGTTTTGAATTGTGACTGTATTTTAGTTATTTTTTAGTTTCTAACACTCACAGTTTTGAATTGTGACTGTATTTTAGTTATTTTTTGGTTTCTAACACTAACCATTTCAGTGATTGTGTGATGGTTGTAGTGAAATTGTTATCATTGACATTACATTTTTATAAGATTTTCAATCACATCAATTTTAGTTTTAGCTATTTTAGTTTAAAAGTTTTGAATTGTGACTGTATTTTAGTTATTTTTTAGTTTCTAACACTCACGAATTGTGACTGTATTTTAGTTATTTTTTGGTTTCTAACACACCATTTCAGTGAGTTTGTGACTGTTGTTGTGAGATTCTGTTTTAATTTTATTTTACTGTTAAAATGTAAAATAAAATAAAATTTTTATTTTACCACGAGTTCGTTAAAATGAGTGAGAAAAAACATAAAATAGAAAATGAAAATCGAGTATATTAGTAGCAATGGGGAAAATAACTTTTTCATAACAAATCACATGGGTAAACTGCTTTGTTTAACCAATCTTTTCTTAACTTTTGCAATTTTGGTCGGAAAGTAATCTCAACATTTGGTAGTACTTATTTGTGTGAAAAGTGCATTTTCTAACATGAAGATAGTTAAGAATCGATTCAGAACCTGCCTTGGAGATTCTTTGTTAACAAGAAAGGATGTAAATATCCAGCCCTTGTAAATGCTGTTGCCCGCCCTCATTTATCATATTAAATAGGTACATACATACTATTTTTATATTTTTTAGCTGCTTAAATTTTATAACTTTTTGTTAACATGTTTATTGGAATGCAATCTGGTAAATATAATTTTGTATTGTAAGGTTTGCTAATCTGGAAATAAAATTGATTTCCAAAAAGGGTTATATTTATGCATTCTGTTTGTTGAGACAATAGCGTATCAAGTACCAAAGCCCGCCCCCTTTTTTATAACTGCGGCCCTCCATATCTCTAGTAAACATCTATGGCCCTCTGGTTCATTATAATTGGACAGCCTTGTTATATATCTATGGTGATAATATGTTCATTAATTTTATTTAGCAAATCAGTGCTTGTGTTTGTCTATATTAAATTTAATTATTGTTAGATTTAAGTAATTTTTCAGTCTACACTTGAGTTGTTGATTCTCTAAATTATTAAAGGCACTCATAAGCAGTCCAAATAAATCTTTTATTACGTTTAAATTTAACAGGGTTAAATTTAAACCTAATAAAAGATTTATTTGGACTGCTTACAAGTGCCTTTGATAATTTAGAGTTAAGTACCTACATAGAGCAGTTAGTTTTTTCACATAAAAGTTGTTGATTCATTCTGAAAATTTCTACAGAAATTTTCAGAATGAATTAATAACTAAAGTGCAGAGTTTGCAGAAAAACTAAAAAACAATATAATAAGTCTCAATCATCTATGTTTTTATTTATCTCATGCAACTAAACTATATTTTTATTCTTCCAGAATTGATATTTTTAATTTAGATTAATTTTTTAACCATGAAATTTTTTAAATGCAAATAATTTTTAATAAAATATTAATGACGTTTAATTAATTACTTTTATTTAAAACAAATATTATTTTGTAGATGCAAATAAACTTAAAGAATAGTATACTTATCTTAGATGAAGCCCATAATATTGAAGATTCAGCTCGTGATGCTGCTAGTTTCAATGTTACGGAAGAAGAACTTGATTCAGCATTATTCGATATTAATAATTTAAGTACGTATGTAAAAGTTAGATTATTATTTAATCAGTTTAGCTAATATATCTATTTTTGACAGGTTATCATGGTTTCAAAACCTATAGTCATGAAGTTGTTGTCAGTGTGGTAAGTATAATATATTTATTTTAAAATTTCATTTTAAGTAAATTTATTCAGAATAATTTGGAATATTCATATTTTAATTTTTAATAGTGCTGTTATTGAAAGTTTTAATTTGTGTACCTAAAAAAGCAGTGAGAAACATACAGCAGTGAGAAACATATAGATTTAAAATTATTCAGAATAATTTTGAAAAATTCTTTATTTCAATTATTTGCTTTAATCGAGGCCTACCTGTATAATAATGTTCTCATTTAATTTGTATATGGACTTTGTGTGTGAAAGCAGCTATTGTGAGTGAAGTTGATGTAAAAATGGATGCTAAGAATATCCTATCTGCTATAAATTAATGGCACCTTTATTCTCTCTGAAAAAGAACAAAATCTGAATACATTTGTTGAATTATTGAAAGAAGCATGTAAGAAGATGAATAATTAGTATATATTAATACACAATACAGTACATAAAAATGGCTGCATTATCTTAAGTACACTGCAGACAAAAATTAAAAAACAATTAATACCACACAATGGGAATCAAACACTATAAAAAAATGTTCTCTCCAACATTCCTTCTCGAATTAACATTTCTTTTATTTTGTTACAAAAAATGTTTATTCATTGTTCAACAGAAACTATTGAATTATGAAAGATAACTAACTAGCACTACTATTTTAAGCAAATAAAAAATACATAAGCAGCATACACAATATGGATAGTACATTTACTTTATATAGGGAATGTAACTGAATCATACAGTGTGCTCATGTCTTGTCTCCTATTCTTTGCATTTATGATGTAAAATAATTTAGCAATGTAGAATCAACAAATTAAATAAAAAAGCAATGTGTTTTAAATAAAAATAAATGTATTTTAATTTAATTGTACATTAATTTAATTTAATGTAATTGTTTATTTGTAAAATTTTCATTATGACATATTGTATTGTATTTGGTGGCACTAAATAAAACTAAAAAAAATGTCTGGCATAAAATTTTGCCAGTTTCCTAAAGATAGTGATTATCAAATTAAATGGGTTTTATTTGTGTTTACATATTGCAGCATTAGTAGTCATATTTACAGATATATTGGAAACAGTAAACCACAATGAGCTATTAAAGGAGGATTCCTTGAACAACAAATATTGAATTTTAGGAGTCAAAGCAAAGTGTTATCTTAATTGTTTTATAATCCAACTTCAGAAAAAAACAGAGATTTAGGTATATTTATTTTCTGCAGCCAAGGATTTGGCTTTTAATAGATTTATTGTGAATTTTTGTTTTAGTAGATAGTTATAATTCTTCTTGAAAACATATTATATTACAATACTTTCATATAAAAAACTAAACAGGCAATTTAGTTAATAATAATAATAATCATAATCATTTTAACTGATAAGAATTCTGCAAGTTTAGTTTTCTATTTCTTAAATAACATTATTTCATTAATTAGATAACTTCCTTCTTTTTCTTCTATGGTTATTATAATCCAAACTTTTTCTCCAATCTGAGATAATTCTTCATTGTTCCATTGTAATTATTGAAGAATACAAAATATAAGTATGGAATTACTTTGTAATCATTTGTTCTATTTCATATTTCATTTCTTTATTGGCTTATTTTTAAAGATTGAGAAATCACATACTATATATAATAGAATTTACATCTATTTTGATCAACATTTTTAAAACTAAAATGAAAAATATTATAAAATTCATTTTAAAATTAAAATAAAGAATCATTCATATAAAACCACTTGCCTTACTTGTAAATCAGAAAGCCAAAAGCACTATTAGCAAGGAGATATTTATTGATATAAAACGTTTTCGGACCCTTTCTCGGTCCCTCTTCAGTATACAGCTTTGTTTACATTAAGAACACAAGAACATTTTAGAATAATATAAGAAACGCTTTCAGTTACTTAGTATTCTAATAATTCGAACATTCTTAAAAGTTATAAATTAAAATTAAAAAATTAAAAAAAATTAAAAAATTCACCTGTATAAAGTTTCACGTATTAACCTTTTTAATAAATTAGTTTGCGTTAGGCTTTTTTACTTCGACATCCTTATAAATAAACGTGACACCCAGTGTTACAGAGTTTACATAGCACTTGAAATAAATTATATCGATAAATTAAAAAGAGGGGGCCCCTATCGACATTTTTGCGGGGCCTCTCAGTTTTCAGCTACGCCACCGACTTGTGAGTATAATATTGTACTATCATACAATATATTTTATATGCACTAACATACATATCGTATTAACAAAATTATGCATTATTTACAGATTCGAAGGAAAAAAGTTTTTTGGAAAGTAATCTATTGTATGGCTTAAAAATTTAGTCATATTTTTGTCCTCTATAGGCGAGCTTCGATGATATAAGAAATAACTGGAAAGATCAATGATTACTTCGATTCGGTAAACTATACCCTTAACGATAACCAAGTTCTTTCAAACAAAACCAAATCGTACTATAGAATAACTAATTTTAAAAAATCATAATTTTTTCAGTGCGTGACAAATGTTTTGAGAAAAACTTTATTCGGACAGAAAATAGTTTTATAATGGTAAGAAAATGTTCATTAAGCGATATATAAATATATTCATATTCTTAATTCGATATACCTGTAAATGAAAATAAAGATTTCTTTAAAAAAATAAAAATCGAGCCCTTACTAATACGAGAGAAATAACAGAATCTTTTAGTGGAAAGCAAACTGTGGGGATCAACAATCCAGATGTAATTAAGAAATAATTAAGTCAAATATAGGTCAAACAAAAAGGAGTTGTATCAAACAACTCCGAAGAAATACGGTGACATTATAGATGGTATTTCGATCAGCTGGCCAACTTGGTCCACAATAACAATAAATCGCGAATCGGACACTTGCTCGGCGAATGTTCGAGAAATAAACATCTTGGTTGTCAGCCCGGAAATAAGGGTCACGGATATTTAAGAGTCGATGCATTTTCGATCGAGGCTTGTTCCACCACCTTCCGCGTTCGCCGGATCCGCTTGTGCCACGATATCCGCCGCTTTCGTCTGATTCAACCACCGCCGCTCTAGTCCCGGCCTAGTAGCATTGTCGCCTTACCGAAGCACGGCCAAAGTGGTACACATCGAAAGGGAGGCCGAAACACGCAAAAATCCCTAGTGAACCAAGGGTCAAAGGTCAAATGTTTACGCGATATAGACCCGCAAAGTTCCGTTTATTGCAAATGGCGAATGCGGTTTGGCGTTGTGCCTATCCTCGCTGCGGTCTGCGACGCCACACGTTCCATTCCCGCGCTCCACTACCTATGTCGCCTAGATGCCTCTGTATCTAGTAAACGGTTGGCCTTTGACCCCTGGTCCATTAGGGATTTTTTGCGTATTTCGGCAACGTCACATAGATGACAAGGTCTGGGCGCTGCGTCATCAGCTTCACTGACGTCATCCAAAACAGGCATACTTGCTCGAGATTATTTGAAACCGCCACTTTCGAATGTTAGAAAATATGGTATATAAATGTTGTATGCCAATGTGTTCGAAATCATTTTGCCAAAATAAAGTTTTTGTGCTTGCTAAAGAGCTGTTTTGAACTATTTTTATAAAATTCTAAATAAAGAATTGCAAAATAAAGTTTTGGTATAAATTACATTTGCTTATATACGCAATCTTTCATAAATTGAATATTAATTTAATATGATACATTTTTTTTTTTTTTTTTTTTTTTTTTTTTTTTTTTTTTTTTTTTTTTTTTTTTTTTTTCAAAGTATAAACATATCATGTTCCAGAAAAATGTTCATAAATCATTCTTTTAAATTAAATGTAAAATTACTGTTTGAATTAAAAATAATTATAAAATGTTTTTGGATTCAAATGTTAGAGTTTTCAATTATATATACTGAAATATATTATCTAATTATATAAATGAATACAAAATTATTCTAATAATTAGCATTAGTCGTCATAATAGAATCTAAATAAGATTATTTTCTTAATGAAAATTCCTAATAGTAGCAATTGTAGTTATAAAACTGTATAGTTTCTACGTTTTAGTAATTTTACAAAATATTTTTTGTGAGAAAAAAATAAATATAATGTTAAACCAGGTACTCCATTCTCAGCAATGCAGTTTGACCACAATAAAATTAATTAAAGATCGACAAAATCAGTACTATAAGATTAAACAACTATTTATCTAAAACAGTGGTTCTCAATCTTTTGGTTCCATGTACCACCCAAAGAATATCAAAATTTCTCCATACCACCACTATTTATAAAATATTTCGGTATCAAAATAAAAAATATAGCAAGTATAATTACCAAATAAAAATTAAATATATTTAATTTATTTAGAAACAAAATTATTATTATTATTATTATTATATTAACATCAATGTGGACACGGAGTATCTCCGGAACAAAGTGCTATGTTGGACACAAGTCAAGACATAGCTACTTGTGATGTTTAATTGTAATTTAACTAACTGTCTGTGTCAGTGTTGAGAAACTTTCTTGCTATGTTGCATGTATTGAGTTGAGAAGCTTTTTGTAGTGTTATGTATGTTTTGGGATGTAGATCTAGTGTTTTGAGGCTTTTGTGTAGTGTGTGAGGGATTACTCCTGTGGAGGAGAGAATGATGGATACTAGGACTAACTTTTGAGAATGATGGATACTTTTGCATTCCCCAATCCTGTGGAGGAGAGAATGATGGGTACTGTGACTACGTTTTGCATTCCCCAGAGATACTTAATTCTTGTGAGAGTTCTATGTATTTGCTAATTTTTTGGGTGAATGCATCCTCTTGAGGAGAGAGTTCTGTGTATTTGCTAATTTTTTGGATGAATGCATCCTGGATGTTGCCCCTGGATCTGTGTGTGTCTGGTATTGAGATGTCTATAATGTAGGTAACTTTGTTCTGTTATTTGCTAATTTTTTGGGTGAATGCATCCTGGATGTTGTGTGTGTTGATATAGCTAATTTTTTGGGTGAATGCATCCTGGATGTTGTGTGTGTCTGGTATTGAGATGTCTATAATACATGCATCCTGGATGTTGTGTGTGTTGGGTATAGAGATGTCTATAATGTCAGAGACTCTTAATTTCTTGTGAAAGTTCTGTGTATTTGCTAATTTTTTGGGTGAATATTTCTTGTGAGAGTTCTGTGTATTTGCTAATTTTCTGGGTGAATGCAACTTAATTTCTTGCGAGAGTTCTGTGTATTTGCTAATTTTTTGGGTGAATGTATCCCGCTCTTCCGATCTCATCCTGGATATTGTGTGTGTCATGTATTTGCTAATTTTTTGGGTGAATGCATCCTGGATGTTGTTTGTGTATATTTGCTAATTTTTTGGGTGAATGCATCCTGGATGTTGTGTGTGTTGATATAGTGCTAATTTTTTGGGTGAATGCATCCTGGATGTTGTGTGTGTTGGGTAACTGTCTATAATGTAGGTAACTTTGTTTTGTTTGTCTATGAGAGTGATGTCTCATAATGTAGGTAACTTTGTTTTGCTTGTCTATGAGAGTGATGTCTGATTGTAGGTAACTTTGTTTTGCTTGTCTATGAGAGTGATGTCTGGTCTGTTATGGTGTATGGTTTTGTCTTTTAGGATTGCAACTTTAAAGAAACTGCTCTTAAAGGCTAATATTTCAGAAGTCTATTAAAACAAGCACTTAGTAAGCAGGCCAAAGGCAAACACAACAGTATAAATTTATTAAGAGAAATGCAGTTTAGACAAAAAGTAGAAGAATAGTATTAAAGTTTAAAATTATTATTATTATAAAGCACATATAAACATTGAAAGTTTTTAATTAAGCTTGTTAATTTTATTCTTATATATTTAATTTAATTTATTATTTTAATCGCATTTTTACTCTAAGAAATAATAATTTATGTTTTTGTCATCATAAAATGTATTTATATTTTAAATTACGAATTGGGTTCTAAGTTCTAGAACAGCATTTTTTAACTGTATATGTTAGTTGTTCTGTGTCTTATGCATGTATGTAATGCTGATGAGGACCAGTTAAGGTCGAAAACGTTACATAATAAATTTATACTGTTGTGTTTGCCTTTGGCCTACTTCCTAAATGCTTGTTTTAATAGACTTCTGAAATATTAGCCTTTAAGAGCAGTTTCTTTAAAGTTGTATAAGCTTTTGTATTCCATCGTCATAGAAGTTTGCCGCCTGATTTGACAGCCACTGCAACATGGCCGTTTTGAGGCTATCGTCGTCATCGTGGCGTTGACCACCGAGATGCTTCTTCAGTTGCAGAAACATGTGGTAGTCACTGGGTGCTAGATCGGGGCTGTATGGAGGATGATCAAATTGTTCCCAGCCAAATGATGCAATGAGATCTTGAGTTCGATTGGCCACATGTGGACGGGCATTGTCATGCAGCAAAACGATCCCTTTACTCAGCATGCCATGCCTTTTGTTTTGAATTGCACGGCGCAGTTTTTTTAAGGTCTGTTCTCTATCACTTTTTCGTTGACTTTCTGCACCAAATCGTCAGTGATCACTGAGAGTCCCCACTCCGTTCCTCGTCATGAACATTCTTTCGGCCATCTTTGAAAGCTCTTACCAATTTGCGTACCATTTCATCACTCATAATGTTTTGTCCACACACTTCACAAATCTGACAGTGAATTTCAACTGCTTTCATGCCTTTATGTGACAAATGTTTTGAGAAAAACTTTATTCGGACAGAAAATAGTTTTATAATGGTAAGAAAATGTTCATTAAGCGATATATAAATATATTCATATTCCTAATTCGATATACCTGTAAATGAAAATAAAGATTTCTTTAAAAAAATAAAACTCGAGGCATTCATTTCATAAGTATGAATATTAGACACTTCTAATTGGTATAATAAATAAAATTCATTCCATTATATAGTATATGCAATGTATAAAATACCATAAGAAAATATTCCACGCACTAAGAAAACAAATAACAGCGCATATTTCACAGTCGGCGGGATTCTCAATCAGCGGAGGCATTTTAAATACACAAAAGCAAATAAGTAAATGATCGATTGTTGCCGCAATGGCGTCTGTAGCTTGCCAATAGATGTAGATACACAGTGCGCATGTGCAGGACACCGACCACAGTGCTGCAGTGGCAGAATTTCAAAACGGTACTTACTTAAAAAACACGCCTCATAATTATTAATGTAAGAATTTATGATTTTAAAAAAATATATATGCAAATTAAAAATTTCTTGGAACCAATTATAATTTTTCCCATAGATTATGTACCTTGAACAATCCAGTTTCAATTAATCTGATAAGAAAGAGGAACTAATTAACTGGACTATGTGAGGTATTGCTGTGCAAGTAAATAATACAAAACAAGTAAATTAAATAATAAAACTATGTCGTTTATTAAATCTATAAAAAAAAAATTTTCAAAAATGAAATTTTTGAAAATGTTTTTTTTTTTCTTTTATAGATTTTTCAAAAATGACATTTTCGAAAAAGAATTTGTTTAATTAACAATCAAAGATCCAAAAGCAATAATAAATTTATTATTCAATAATCCAAATATCAAAAAAAAATCTTAAATTACTTAATTACTAAACCTCCATTCATGTTACAAGTGAATATTCAACTGATTGATTAACATTTGAACAATATTGCTAGCCTAATGCAACTATCTCAACTTTGTCAAGGTTGGAAGTCTTCTTGTTGATTTACATGGTAAATTTACACTCAAGCTCATTTACATAGAACGATTATACAGTTTCTATTTTACTATTCACAGAATATTACTGACAACAAGTCATTCATCTTTACATCTATATCTGAAAAATCCCCGAAATATATCCTTATTTATACTCGAAATATAGTAAATATCCTCATAAATGATTTAAATTATAATTTCATTTATTTTTCTCTCTCCATAACCCATCCCTTTCCTTTGCCTTATCAGTAGGTCTGCATAATTTGCATTCCTTTTGGTATCCATTCTCTTTGTTTACAATTTTTCTCATTTATATCATTGTCACTTCATTCTAGCATCTCTAATCATTTGTTTTTATAAAACTTCTCCCCACTCATTCTTGAATATAATGCCAATGATAAAATAACTAAAGAATCTGGGTCAGAATTAAAGAAAAATTCTCAATATTTATCTGTGTGTTGCCTGTTACTTTATACAAAATTAAACTTTAAGCATTTTTTGTGTATCTTTTTCTTAGAATCTAGGAGCCCTTGCTTACTCACAACCCTACTTCTGTGTGCATTGCACACACCTATATAAATCCACCACTATGGCTATTACTTTTCATATCAATGTCTTTCCTGTCCTTTTATTTTTGCATGATTTTATAATTATTAGTTTCTAATATAGAATTTATAATATATTCAAGCATTACCAGTTTAAAAGCTTTTTTAGAAAGGAAGGTATTAATTTAAATTTTAATTATTATAATGAGTTTTAAAATGTATGAATATAAATATTAATTGGTAATTTTAATATTAAATATAATTATTTACAGAAATTGGAACAAGAAATTACACTCTATAAATCATCTCTTGATGATTTAATTCAGTTATCAGAGAATATAAATAAAGAAAGTCCAGAATCAAGAGTTAAAAATCAAGCAACTCAGTTAGTTTCAAGATTTCAAGTTTTGGAAAAATCCTTAAAAGTAAGTTTATATTATAGTTTATAATTAAATTAAAATAATTAATAAAATTTATTGCTTTACTAATAAGATTATAATTAAGTAAATAAATAGGATCAAATAAAGAGATAATCAAGTTCTTTCAATAAAAGAAACAAAGAAAAAAAAAGCTTAAACAGTATCAAAAAAAAAAAAACTAGAGCCCCTTAATTTAAATAAAAAGATGCATTTTTTCAAATAAATGCTTTTTCTCCTTAATGATATTATTTAAACAACAGCACTTACTGCACTTGAGGATAATTTTCAGATTTTTTAATAATTCAATAGATGTTGAATTATTAAAAAATCTGAAAATTATCCTCAACTGCAGTAAGTGCTGTTGTTTAAGTAATAATAAAAAGATGTTTATATGGTCTGGCAGAATTAAATATTTCAAAAGATATCTATTTAATATTCTTCAATTTTATTCTCACTCAATGTTCTCTATCATCATTAATTGCTTTCATTTTTTTACTACCACATATATGCTCTTATATAAACATAGAGATGTAAAGAAAAAATTTTAAAAAGAGAAGTTAATTTATATGGTCCAGTTAAAAGTTAGAAAAGTTAAAAAAAAAAAAAAAAACATTAAAAAAAAAAAAAAAAAAAAAAAAAAAAAAAAAAAAAAAAAAAAAAAAAAAAAAACATTAAACCAAAAAATTAACATTGTCAGTAAACTCAAGATTTGCCAGATCAGTTTTGGGATATCATCATTATGCTTTTCTGCTAGCCTCATGATTCACCGTATTTAATCCTAATAAAAATCATTATCTTACTGATTTTATTATAAAAAATACATATATGACTGTTAATAATTTAATATTTTCATACATATTTAAATATTTAATACACAACAAATAAATCATAAATTTATAAAGCAAACATGTTGCCTCCTTTTAATGCTAGCAGTACTTTCTTTGCCAGTTAGAGAACCTGCTATATTTATTCCTAACAAATATTTGATTCTTTTCAATTTTATTATTAAAAATATATGGTATTGTGAATATTCATATCTAAATATATTCAAAAATATTAATTTATTGGATACTTTGCAAATAAAATTGGAAATATTTATATTGATTTGTTTTAATGAATAAATATGGCTTTTTTACTCAAAGTTTTATTTTTAAACAATGTCTCATTTCCTGCCATCAGAATACACTTTTACTGACAGAAAGCTAAAAATATTTTCAAATATCCAAGTGCTTTTCTTCAGATAAAAGGGAAGTGCTGTGATAGGAAAAGATGGATGATTGTTTATATTATGGAACTAGCTGAAATCCGCAAATGTTGTGGTTATAAACATTTTAGATATTTTAATAAAAGTTTGCTACAATTAATCCTCTTTATATCTAGATTTTAATAAAAGTTTGCTACAATTAATCTTCTTTATATATGGAATTTTGTGTTTGAGTTTTTCCAAAAACTTAACACAATTAAAACTTTTTACCCTAGAAAAGACAACATATAATTCACCGTGAGTCGGCGTAACATGCAGGAGGACCCGTGTCTGGTAACTCTTGAAAAGTTTTTTCGGGGTGCTGGACCTGGCCCGGCGATTGCCATTCTTCACCATCCGGCCCCCCTCCAGTCCATGGTTGGAACTGGTTCCTGCCTCTTAGTAATCTCCCTGATTGGAAAGGGGCGTAAAATATGTAAAAAAAAAAAAAAATTGCCCATGAGTAAAAACTAGATGAGGAATGTAATCCTCAATCTATTAAATGACTGTCTATTTTTGTTATTCATTTTTGTTTTTGCTGTAGGGTAATTCCGTGGTAGAAGCATTCGCGAGGTGTTACATTTTTACATCTCACGCTGTACTCTCTCCAACAGAGAGCCTCAAGAATAACGTTTGCCAGATCTGAATTGCTGAAAGTAGTGAACTGAAAGACTTTGAGACAGCAAGAAATTTAAAAAGAGATTATATGATAAATAAAAAATGAAAATCATGTGCAAAAAGCTGGTGGATTAAATAACAAATATAACTAAAATTTCTAAAAAATTCTAAAAATTAAAATAAATCAAACTTTGTTGCTATAGCAACTATAGCAACAAAAGAGATTTATTCCACTTTGAAATTTCTGATAATTTTTAACGGATGGAAACTTTTATTTTTAAATGGGTGAAACCATACAGAGTTTTAGAATGCTTGACTGCTTATATGGACACTTATTAATATCTGTAAAATTTATGAAAATATTTAAAATAATTTAAAAAATTCGAACACAGTATTAAAAACAATATACAGTAAGATTCCACTTAATGCTATTTCAATATAACGCGGTTTTATTCGAATTCTATATTATTATTGATTCACTTTGACGTGATTTTTCAAACCGTTATTCTTACATAAATCCGAAATCGCAGGAATTTGTTGCATTGATACTCCTATGCCATTTCACAATGCGTTTGATATCAGTGCAGTGCAGTACATACGAAAATCTGCTGTGGACAGAATTCATATTAGCGCAGTACATACGAAAGTCTGCTGCGGTCAGAATTCATATATATGAACAGTCATCACAATGTTATTTTACAGAAATAAAAATAACAATTATCCCATTTTAGTTTAACCTGAATGCCGCCACATTAATCCAGGGCTGGGGTGTCGGCAGTTTTAAGATGTCGGTGTCGGCAATAATTTTCTCATTGCTCATAATTTATTAGTTTTAAATTTAAAAAATGCATTGAATAATTATTTTTTTTGGCAAGTAAATAATTTTTTCAGTAATAAATATTGAATAAAAATGTGTTCTAAAAAATCATTTGTGTGTGTTTACTATCAGAGGAGTAGGTGTCAGCACATTTTCCTGCTGATGTCCCAGTTCTGCTTTAAACTATAGTTCCTTAAATTTAGAACTTTTTTCTTTCATCAACTTTCGTTGTTTATAGTTTATTGCAATCTGATTACTGCTTTTTGTTCTTCACACAATTTTTTCATTGTTTATAGTTTACTATAATCTGATTACTGCTTTTTGTTTTTAAAACTTTTTTTCTAATTTTAAGAATTTTTTCATCAATGATTTATGAATACAAATCAATATTAGCATTTAAGAATTTTTTCACCAATATTTGTGAAATACAAATCGATATTAGCCTAAAAAATGTCTATAATTAATATAATACAATAGTAATAATACATGTTAAAAATAAAAAAATGCTATCAATATATTTTTAATTCACTGTCCTATTTCACCTGTCCTCATTATTTATGTATTAAAATGGCCTCGTTCAATGCTGTTTCATTTAGCGCTTTGTTTCTTGGAACATATCCCCCTGTTAAATGGAGTCTTACTGTAATATGATTGTTGAAAATAAATATTGTTACCAAACAGCTAGGTAAAATATCACGTGATTATTGTAACCAATGAGATCACTGAAAGGAAGAGACACTAGGATTTTATTATATAGATTATTAATGTAACATACAAGAGTTAGCAATTTAGAGCTAGACTATATGTTAAAAATAAACAAAGTTTACTTTATTGTTTTGGGTTGTTTAACTAAATATTACACAACACATTACGCGGCATCATAATGGTCATATGATTATTGCGATCATGCCTGGCGTTGCCCGGGCAGTTCATGGCGTTGTACTTAAGTTTCTTTTTCTTAAATTATAACCATTTAGATGACAATCAGGATTTTTTTCAATGGATTCTGAAAATCTTTCCTGTATAGATACGTTTTCCATTTCAAATATGTTTCTTTTCGAATACAACAAAATCTAAACTAGCTTATAGGACCTTAAATAAAATTTAAGTGCAGGAGTGCTTTCGGGCTGAACTGCCCCTCATCAGCTGCATAGAGAAAGTGAGTGAGCATTAGAAGGAGAACCTGACCGAAGACAGGACATCTGTGAAAACAAGAGTAAATCATAAATTTAAACCCCAGTGTCAGGGAGATGGTCAGAATAGAACAAACAGGTGGTGCAGATGGGATAAGATGTTAGGCACATGGGGGGATAGGGGATACCAGATACAAAAGTTTGCATTTGCACATTAAAATAAAAATAAAGTGAAAAAAATTAGATACTACTATGTTGGTATTTAAACACGTTAGCAATGTAGAGCATTAGTAAAAACCTTAAATTCTACAGTTCTGTTGATTAATCAGGTATTCCCACACACTGGGTATAGAATCCTTATCCCGAGAATTGACTAAATCTTTAACCTTACTGCGGAGGTAAATGTTCAAATTTCTCTAAAGTTGGACCTTAACTTGTAAGAATGTAGCGGATCAACGATGTCAGCATTGTCCCATGAAACACACCAGTCTTTAGAGTAGGCCACTTGTGCAAGGGCAGTGTTTTCTTTGTTGCTGTTTACGTCGTACCAATGCTGTTGCATATGTTCTTGCAGGTGTCGTCGGGTTACACCGATGTAGTAGCTTACCACGCCAGTTAGAGAATCAACTAGCAGTATCTCGTACACCCTGCACCTCTCAGAATTAGGCCTAATTTCCTTTTCATTGCATATTTGCTGGAACACAGTGGTGTTTCTTCTTTCAGTGAAGTGATATTTGTTCCTTGCCTTAAATATACTAGCAACTTCATGGCACATAGGGTGCCGTGGGATGGCAAGGAAGTGCTTGGCCGGAGCATCCTGGTTGGGCATGATAACATCAGTAGGAGTGTGAACTATGTTGTGCACTTTACGTTGCTTGTTGTGAATCTTGCGGGCCAAGTTGTCGAATTTGCTGCCAGGGTATCCATGGGTTACATAAGCCTCCATGAGAACCTTAAGTTCTTTTACTATATCTGTCTCCTCCGTACAGAGTTTGTATGCTCGCCAGATAAGGCGGCAAATTATCTCTTAAAATCAGACTATTAGAACACAAAAAGAATATAGAAAAAGGAGAATTTAAAACAGTGCTTGTGAAAGCATTTTATAATTATAATATTGACATCCAATAGAATGAAGCTGAAATAGTACGAATGGTGAAAAATGTACATGAAATTAAATGGGCGGAAACATTAGTTGTAAAATATTCAAGAAAAATACATGTAATAAATGATAACACTCCTGAGATAATCCTGGCACCATGGTTTTCTACCGTCTGGCAATAATAATTTAAACGATTATTGAATTCTCACTTACTTGATTATATAAATATAAATAAATAGACTATAAAGAAAAAGAAAAATTAATCTATATATAAACTAAAAATAATAATACTCAAACGCCCTTTACCAGTCAAAAGTTTTATTCAATAATGTTTTCAACACACTTGGCATCTTCTTCAGCAGCTGAAGAAGATGCCAAGTGCGTTGAAAACGTTACTGAATAAAATCTTTTGACTGCTAAAGGGCTTTTGAGTATTATTATTTTTAGTTTGTGTATAGTGCGGTCTCATTGAACTTATAATAATCTATATACTAACTCCAAATAACAGCACTACACGCAGTATAGTTACAACTTTTCCTTTCCGTTCTAAGAAAAGTAAAGGGGGTTGCTATGGCAACGGTGTTTTAGATCCCGTGTGTTGTAACAGTTGTAGTGAGAGTTGTGCCTGAAGAGGGTGCGGAAGCACCGAAAACGTTAGTGCAGAATTTAATAAAGGAAAAGTTGTAACTATACTGCATGTAGTGCTGTTATTTGGAGTTAGTAGATTCAGATAGAGTTAAGCAGTTGGTGTAAATAAGCCTTGATCTGTTAATCTATATACTACAATGTATGTACTTTCCTATATAATTTAATCTTATTTATTTTTATGTTAGCATTTAATATTTAATTTTCAAATTTTTAAATGTATTCTAATGATTTATTCTTACTTGTAAAAAATCAACCGCTGATGATGGTTTAATTAAGCCAAAAGTTCTACGATAATAAATTTACATTTTGTGTTGTTTTTTCACTTGATTGAGCTGTTGATTTTTTGTTATATTTAAGAAGAAAAGAGAAATAGTATTATTATAAACATTTAAGAGTAAACCATATATCTGCCTTTACCAATGACATTTTTGAATAGTTCAACCTACTGTGTTATGCCTAGCTTTATGATTGTTGTTACATTTTATATTATTATATGTTCCCGAAATATGGCAGTTAGATTTTTAAAATGTTGCATTTTAGTTAGGGTTGCTTTTATGGGATTTTGTTAAGAAAGCAAGTAGAAGAATCATCTTCTATTTGCAATGTTGTTTATCTAAGAAACTGCTCATTCTAATTGGTCTTCCAGTTTGGTAAAAGATAAATAGCTAAAGGAAAACTGATATTGATGTGTAATGAAGTAGTCTATATCATTAGTCAAAAACATTTTTTGGTTAAATATTTTATCTTACTGAAAGTGCTTGTTGGTTCTTTTTATTTAAATTAATTACTTTTAGCATCTAATATAAAATAGAATATACTTTCCATAAAATTTAAGTACAGGAATACCTCGATTATCGCAGTTTCGATTATTGCAATTCTTGATTTATCGCGGTTTATAATTTGATACCAAAATTCAATTATTGCGCTCAAAATTCGAATTATCGCGGCTTCGAGATATAGCCCACTATATAAGCAACCAGAATTACATTTGTTCTCCAGGTAACTCTCTTTAGCACTTCGTTTTTATCCGATGGCGCTTGCTCACCACTCATCAGTAACTGTCTGCCTTTACCTGAAGTATTTGTGGACAGGGCCGGCCTAATATACAACGAATACTGTAGATCGGTTATCTTATAGTTTAATGTAATCGAAGTTTTTGGTACGACACATTTAATTAGGAGAAAAAATCCCAGAGGAATTTTGCCCTCCCCTTTACCTTATCCCCTAATTAAATACGCCTGAGACTATTGGTGAATAGCCCATGTGGGGCAGAAGTGCCATTCTCGAGTTATGGGGCTCCAAATTTGGGGCTCAGAATCACGTTTTGCAGAAAATTTGCAGAAAATCATAAAAGATTTTCTGCAAATTTTCTGCAAAACGTGATTCTGAGCCTCCAAATTTATTTCGGATATTTTAAACGATTTTAGATGTATCTTATCATTCCGAATCGAATGCAATCAACTTAAATAAGCTACGACTTATTTTTACGAAGTTACGTGATTTTTCCCCCTACGACGATATATTCGTTCTGAAGCTTGGTAGAATTCTCAAATACAGTATTTAAATTTTTTATTGTTTTGTATATAAAACATCCTATTTGTTGGGTACGCTTAATTAGTGACCCCAGAGGGCGTTGTTGCTTTTGGAGTGTTCTTTGTTCTAGAATTTTCTGTTGTGTATGGTGATCTAGAGTGTGAATCATCGTGGATGTGAATTCATACTTTTCTTTGTTATATTCGCAAATATATAGTGTGTAAACCATCGTGGATGTGAATTCGTACTTTTGTTTATTTGCAAACTTTTAATTGTGAAGGTGAGAACATTCTAGACTTGGTATATCTTGGACTTATTGTTGATTTAATTTCCAACTACGGACGTGAACTTAATTCAGTTATGGAAACTCTCATAAAAGAACGGTCGTCAATTAAGAAGCGACTGACACGTATGAACACGTTGTATCATGAAGTAAGAAAAGGCACTAAGATGGCATCGCCTACTGAGTTAGCGACCCGTTTGAAGATAGTGGAAGACGCGTGGAAGGAATATCTTCATATTAATCGTGAAATAATCACCACGGGCACTGATGACGAAGTCAGTGCTCAGGAAGAGGACGAAGGTGGAGATGAAATATATCGAAACGATGGCCGGTTTACAATCGTTAATTGCGACGCCAAGTCAAGCGGAAGAACAGGCTTCGAACGATAGTATTACTCGAGTCAATTTTACTGCTCCAAGGACTGATACGAAATTACCACGTATCGAGTTGCCAAGATTTTCTGGAGACTATCTCCAATGAACTTCATTTAAAGACATGTTTGTTTCTATGATTCATGATAACCCACAAATCAGTAACTCTCAAAAACTTCATTATCTGAAGAGTTCTCTACAGGGGGAAGCAGCTTCATTATTGTCATCCTTGGAGACTTCGGACGCGAATTATACCACAGCTTGGGAACTCGTAACGGAGAGATACCAGAATGAAAGACAAATTATAAACTGCCATATCAAGGGATATTACAACAAACATCGTTAAATGTAGAGTCGCCTACAGCATTAAGAAAACTTTTAGATGAAACTGTGAAACATGTTCGTGCACTCGAGGTACTAAAGATACCTGTAAATCAGTGGGATGCCATAATTGTCTTAATAGTCAGTGAATGTATGGATAGTGAAACTCGTAAACATAGGGAGCTATCACTTGAGAGTAAGACTACACCATCGTTCGAACAATTTCGTAAGTTTTTGGCACAACGGTGCTGTGCCCTTGAAATGACTAGCGCCGGAATGAAGCAATCGAAACAAGTGAAATTCAACACAACACAACAGGTTCGTGCTCATAGCACTACATTATGCATACAGTGTTCACTCTGTAAGGAAATTCATCCACTTTAGTTATGCAAGAAATTCCTTAAGTCCAGAACGACGTTGTGATGCGGTGCGTGATAACTTACTCTGCTTCAATTGTATGCGAAGTGGGCATCGGGTGAGAGAATGCAACTCTCGGGAAGGTGCAAAAAGTGTAATAAACCACACCACACATTACTGCATTTCGACTCCGTCATAAAGGCTAAGAATGAAGCAGCCTATTCTAGTCACTGTGTGTATCAAGGACATTAGAGGAGGAGTAGTGGCAACAGCGAATGTTGATGTGGTGACTGGATGGCAGTCCACACAACAATGCAGAGTATTATTAGATGCTGCTTTCCGGGCAAGCTTTATTACTAAGGAATGTGCGAGAAGTCTTCAACTACCGATAAGGACAGTCCCAACACCTTAGTTTGGAAATGGACACACACTGGCAGGCAGAACTCACGGGTCGTGCAATTACATATCAATTCTCAACATAATGAATTCCAATTTAAGACCCATGCCTTTGTCGTGAAACGCATAACTAGTGTTCTACCTACTAATCCGATCAACCCGGAATCATGGAATCATATCAATAACCAATCGTTGGCGGATAAGGAGTGGTATCGACCAAGTGAAATAGACATCCTGATCGGTGGAGAGTGGTTTTATGACTTACTACTACTACTAGATGTATAATCATAAACGTGTGCGCGCCAAGAATACTCAATTAGGATGGATAATATGCGGTCCAACTCCGCAATCATCTGATAACATTAAAATATATATGACCAATATGGAATTGAATGGTCAACTCAGCAGATTTTGGCAAATAGAAGAAGTAGGCAGTGTACCGCAATTAACAATAGAAGAAAGGCAGTGTGAGAAGCATTTTCAGAGACATGTGAGTCGTGACAAAACAGGGAGATATGTGGTAGCACTCCCATTTAAGCTAGATATGGAAGAGCTAGGTAGCTCTATGCTGATGGCCTTGAGACGCTTTAAGACAGTTGAAAAACGGTTACAACAGCATCCCGATTACCAACAATAATACCAAGCCTTTATGGAGGAATATGAATCGTTGGATCATATGACAAAGATGGAGGTAAGCCTTGAAGACGAAATATCGGATAAATGGAATTATTTACCACATCACATTGTGATCAAGGAGGCTAGTACTACAACTAGTTTACGTGTAGTTTTCGATGCCTCAGCAAAAACAGCTTCGGGGATTTCTCTTAACGATAAGCTCATGGTGGGAGCAAAGTTACAGGACGATATATTTGACATTATTATTAGATTTCGTGGTCATGTGATTACACTTTCTGCACACATTACCAAAATGTATAGACAGATATGGGTCCGAAAGGAGGATAGGGAGTGGCAACATATTTTATGGAGGAGTACTCCCACACAACCAATTCCAATTTGCCGTCTAAATACGGTCACCTATGGTACAGCTGCTGGACCATTTCTCGCGGTAAGAGTCTTACATCAATTGGCTGAGGATGAATATGATATTTACCTTTTGGCAGCAAAAATAACGCATCGAGATTTTTATATGGATTACCTGATGTCAGGAGCAGACATCATCCAAGAAGCTGTAGAAGTGTGTGAGCAACTCAATAAGCTTATGAAGTTTGGGGGGGTTTGAAATTAGAAAGTGGGCTTCGAATGAACCATCAGTATTAAATTCGTTACCGCCGGGACTACGAGCCGTGGACCTTATGCAACCCATAACAATGGATCAAGACAGATCAATTAAAACTTTGGGGATCCAGTGGAATAGTCAGAAAGATATATTTAGTTTTTCGGTAAGCATTCCATCAACTAAGGTAGAGCTAAGCGAAGATTAATTTCAGACATTGCAAAATTGTTTGATCCAATGGGATGGCTGGCACCGATAATCATTAAGGCCAAGATTATGTTGCAACAACTGTGGTGGTGTAGATTAGAGTGGGATTGTCCAGTTCCGGAAAACTTTAGTAAACAGTGGCTTATGTTTGTTCATCAAATGAATAAAGTGAGTAATTTTCATATACCACGTTATATACAATGTGCTAAGGTGATCGAACTACAACTACACGGATTTTGTGACGCTTCTCAGCAAGGTTATGGTGCGGTGATTTATACAAGAGCAATAACTCGTGATCACATTAGAGGTCATCTTTTGTGCGCTAAATCTAGAGTGGCACCTGTGAAAACGGTATCAAATCGAATTGTGTGCTGCGGTGTTGTTAATTAGAATGGTCACTCGTGTTTTAAAAGCACTAGTGATTAAGGTTGACGGGATTTATGCTTGGAGCGATTCAACTATTACCCTGACATGGATTGCAAGCCAACCAGCAAGGTGGAAAACCTTTGTTGCTAATCGAGTCTCTGAAATCCAGAGTGGTCTACCACCTCAACTGTGGCATCATGTTTCCATCAAAAACAATCCTGCAGATTTAGCTTCACGAGGGATCATGCCAGAAGGTTTAATCCATAATAGATTGTGGTGGTATGCACCACAATATTTAAAGAACAAGAAACTAATTGGCCAAGGGAGCCTAATTTCACACAGCCAACAAATTTAGAAGAAAGGGGGAAACAGTCGTTTGCTGTCCTAATAAACCAACCATGGCCGCTTTTTTCAAGGATTTCGTCCTTTTCAAGATTACTTATAATTATGGCACACTGTATTCGGTTTATTCGTAATATGAAAGTGAAGGCTACAGAAAGAAGGTCAGGACCAATTGAAAACACTACTGAAGTGAGTGTGCAGACGCACTACTGAAATGTATATATGTGGCTCAGCAAGAGCAGTTAGCAGAGCTATATGATTCATTGTGTAGCAGTGGAGAAAGGAAAAGTGCCTTCCAGATACTAGCCCCTTTCATTGATGATAAACTTATAAGAGTGGGAGGACGTATTCATGCAGCCAATCTTTGAACAACGGCATCCATACTTGCTTCCTAGCAAGCATCCGCATACGAATTTAATCATTGGTTATTATCATAAGATTTTATTGCATCCTGGAAATGAGTTACTACTATCAACACTTCGCCAAAAATTTTGGATCGTAAACGCAAGAGCCATTATCAGAGCCTATGCTCACAAGTGTATATCATGCTTCCGCAACCGTCCTAAGCTCATGACTCAGCCAATGGGAAATTTACCGGCTAGTCGAGTACGAGAGATACGTCCATTTCTATAAACGGGTGTGGACTATGGTGGACCACTTCTTATGAAGAATCATAAGGATCGTGGTTTAAGATTAAGTAAGTGCTACATAGCTGTATTCATATGTATGGTGACCAAGGCCATACATGTAGAGAACTTGTAACCGATTTATCGACACAAGCCTTCATAGGTGCCTTCCGAAGATTTATTGGAAGACGTGGCTACTGTACCGATATGTATAGTGATAATGCTACTAACTTTGTAGGAGCAGAAAGGGAACTTGGTAAGTTAAGGCAATTTATTAATAAGGACACTACCAGAGGACCACTGTATAATGAATTACAACGAATTGGAATCAAGTGGCACTTCATTCCGCCCAGCGCACAGCATTTTGGCGGCCTATGGGAGGCAGGGATAAAATCGGTAAAAACTCAGCTACGTCGAATTGTGGGAAACACACCCTTGAAGTATGAGGAATTGTTAATTCAAATTGAAGCTTGTTTAAACTCTCGCCCGCTAACCCCGACCTCGAATGATCCCAATGATTTTGAGGTATTGACACCAGGCCATTTTTTAATTGGCGAGCCGTTAATTACGATCAGTGAACCATCTCTACAGAAGATAAGTCTAGGTCAGGGGTGGGCAAACCGCGGCCCTCGGAGTTACTTAATGCGGCCCCCCGTAGTTAATAGCCATAATGCCAAAAATTTTATCGATAAATAAAATAGAAAAAAATATCAAATCTGTTTCTTATCTGGGGTGGGCAAACCGCGGCCCTCGGAGTTACTTAATGCGGCCCCCGTAGTTAATAGCCATAATGACAAAATTTTATCGATAAATAAAATAGAAAAAAATATCAAATCTGTTCCTTACCTCAGCAATATAGTTGTAAAAAATAATAATTAGAGAAGAAAAGTAGTAAATAATAATTCATATGGCCTAGAAAAGTAATACATAATAATTCATATGGCAAACTGTAGATGTCATTAGTGTTACTCTACAATAATTTTTTCTTGGTGTTGGGATTTTTTTTCCGTCAGTGTATATTAATATAACTCAGATGGATCACTAAACTGACGTCGGTTTCAACGGCTGTCGCAACTTGTGGTTGTCAGTGATTGAGCGCACTCACACAGTGCGACTTACTGACCACTAGCCGCCGACAGCGCTTCCTTTCAATCAGCAATCGGTAACGTATTGCGCATATATATGCATAGTCCCTTACCGACTGCGCATATAAGTGGTTGGCGAGTGGCTGATTTCTGCCACAACCCAACCACACGGTAACCACCGTTTTGTGGTTGTGTCCGTGTGATTTCAGCCCTACCACTATTATACTAGGCCAGGAGTGGGCAAACCGCGGGCGGCATGCGGCCCTCGGATTTACTTAATGCGGCCCCCGTAGTTAATAGCCATAATGCCAAAAATTTTATCGATAAATAAAATATCAAATCTGTTCCTTATCTCAGCAATATAGTTTTTGTAATTTCTAGAAATGTAATAAATAATAATTCATATGGCAAACTGCAGATGTCATTAGTGTTATATTTCCAAAGATTTTAAAATGCATGTTTCTTACAAAAATAGATTTGA
This sequence comes from Olivierus martensii, assembly GCA_000484575.1. NCBI lineage: Eukaryota > Metazoa > Arthropoda > Arachnida > Scorpiones > Buthidae > Olivierus > Olivierus martensii. The sequence continues at coordinate 31,358 of AYEL01081991.1, read as the reverse complement.
TTGAACCATTAATCAGAATAAAGATCATTTCGTAAGAAATCATTTGCAAAATACATTCAAAATCAAATAAAATCACTTTGTCGATCTATCAACTCAATACCTTTAGTAATTTCACGGTGTTTGTATTTAATATTTGTGAAGTTTCCTAAACAGGTATGTTTTTAATCAGTTTCCTAAACAGGTATGTTTCTAATTGTGGTTTCAAATTTTAAATGTTTAAATTATAATTTTAATATATAATTTAATCATAAGAATTTCGACCCTGCCCAGCTTCTCTTAAAATCGCGTTTTACTTTTTTCGGACATTTTGCCGTCATTATTCAAATCTATGATTCATATAACGACCAATGAAAGTGTACTAAGAAAATTGACTTACTTTTAACTTGTCACCCTTTTATGATATTTTAGACAACAAATGCTCTCCTTAGAAAAAGTTTAGGATCTTTCTATTTTGGCTATATAATTTTCTAAGAGAATTATATCACCTCAGATATTTATTAGGCGAAGGCGGGATTTTGGAAGACTGCTATGTTGTTTTACGCCTCTTTTCAATCAAATAGATTACTAAAGGGCAGGATCATTTCCAACCACGGCTAACTCACATCTGTGAAGCGGGGTCAGATTATGAAGCCTAGAGAGATTTTTTCGGGGGTGCCGGGCCATCTAGTGAAAAATTTTTCACTAGATGCTGGGCCCTAGGCTCTATTTCAGTGATTCTCAACCTGGGCGATATCGCCTTGATTCATATAACGGCCAATGAAAGTGTACTAAGAAAATTGACTTATTTTTAACTTGTCACGTTACCCTTTTATGATATTTTAGACAACAAATGCTAGAGAATTTCGATCCTGCCGAGCTTCTCTTAAAACGGCGTTTTAATTTTTTCGAAGTGCCGGCATTATTCAAATCTATGATTCATATAACGGTCAATGAAAGTGTATTAAGAAAATTGACTTACTTTTAACTTGTCACCCTTTTATGATATTTTAGTCAACAAATACTCCCCTTAGAAAACGTTTAGGATTTTTCTATTTTGGATATATAATTTTCTAAGAGAATTATATCACCTCAGATATTTATTAGGCGAAGGCGGGATTTTGAAAGATTTTTTTGCTATTTTGTTTTATGCTTCTTTCCAATCAGATAGATTACTAAAGGGCAAGATCGTTTCCAACCTCGGGCTACACTCACATCTGTGAAGGGGGTCAGATTATGAAGCCTAGTGAAAAATTATCTCAGATATTTATTAGGCGAAGGCGGGATTTTGAAAGATTTTTTTGCTATTTTGTTTTACGCCTATTTCCAATCAAATAGATTACTAAAGGGCAAGATCGTTTCCAACCACGGGCTACACTCACATCTGTGAAGGGGATCAGATTATGAAGCCTAGTGAAAATTTTTTTCGGAGGTGCCGGGCCAGGCCCAGCACCCTGAAAAATTTTTTACTAGATGCCGGACCCGGGACGCGGCCCTAGGCTCTATTTCATTGATATCATATGGCCCTTTCTCCGAAAAGTTTGCCCACCCCTGCTCTAAATCATTTTCTAAGAGAATTATATCACCTCAGATATTTATTAGGCGAAGGCGGGATTTTGGAAGACTTTTTGCTATTTTGTTTTACGCCTCTTTCCAATCAAATAGATTACTAAAGGGCAGGATAATTTCCAACCACGGCTAACTCGTGAAGCGGGGTCAGATTATGAAGCCTAGAGAAAAATTTTTTCGGGGGTGCCGGGCCAGGCCAGCATCTAGTGAAAAATTTTTCACTAGATGCTGGACCATAATTGCTTTTAATTGTGCATGTTTTTTTAATTTAATTCCTCGCTATCAATCCAATTTTCTGTTAAGCAGTAAAAGTCACATTTTCTGTATAAAAACAAAAGCTTTCATTATAATTTTAATAATTCAAATATCCATAACTACTTATTTTTAAATAAGTTAATAACACAACAAATAAATCTTTAACAAGCCCATTGGCACGTCATTCAAAGTGGATTGTTTGGAACTTGATTATTGTATTTGGCTATCCAAAAGAATATAGGTTCTCATTTATGACTTTTTGTGTTTTGGTAACAAATTTCGCACAGAACGATGCAATTCTTACAAGAAAGCATTGAGTTTGTGTCACCAATCCGAAAGTCATCTGTTCGTATATGTCCGATAAGGCCAATTTTGTGTCACCAATCCGAAAGCCATCTGTACATATATGTCCGATAAGGCCAATCGAAAAAACTTGTACAACAAATTTCATTTAAATCAAACTAGTGCATCATAGTATATGACATAGCTATGAAGCGAGAATTACTTCCTATTATCTCATAACATAGTGTTCTCATTTTCATTTTGGTTAAAAGCATTGTGGGCCACAAAAAATCACTTCGAGGGCCGCCCGTTTGACACCCCTGCTTTAAATCATAATCGTTGTAAATCATATCTTTTGGAGTAAATTATTGTAAACTACTTTTATATCATAATTTAAAATAGAAAATATGATCAGTCTTGAAGAAACTAAGATTAAGTTTCAGGTGATGTAAAGATTTTAATTGAATTAACAAGAACAAAAACTAAACAACAAGAACTAAACAAGAATCATATCTAAAATTTAGCAAAAAAAGTACCGTATTGTATTTGGTTATTATTTATTTTTAATGAATATATAATGAAACTAAAATAATTTAAAATAATTTATTGTGCCGTTCAATCTCCTTTTTTTAATATAAAACTCCTTTTATATCAAATCTTGGCTAGAGTATATTTTTATTTTATCACTATAAAAGATTAAAACTGTTTTTACATTAATTTGTAAAACTACAGTAAATATTTAAATTACATAATTATATGATTTAATACCACAGTAGAGTTACCGAAAACTATAGTTTTACTGCATTACATTTAAATTAATTGTACATATTTAATGTAGACACGTAGGAAAAACATATATCATTGGGAAAAAATTAAATCTAAACTATTCTTAAAAAATTATCTATTAAAAATAACCAAAATTAATAGATTCATTCAATAGTAATTTTTCAAGAAAGCTTTAAAAACGAATTCTGTTAATGATTTGAAGAACAGTGTTAATAAAATGAATAAATTTATAAAATTATAAGCATATAATCCTTAATATAACATTAAATAAAGAATAAGAAGAATAAAGAACTTGAATATATATTTCTTGAGTGAAATCACGAAAAGATATTTATTTATTTTTCTTGGATATTTCCAGAATATACTATAATATAAAAAAAAATATATAACGGAAAACTCTTGAAATGAATTTTTGAATAAAGAAAAGAAACTCATTGGAAATACAGATAACTGCAATGAAATACTTGTACAGCTCTTTGAATTAGCCCTTGGACACAGTTAATCAATGATAATAAAGTCCTCGAATGAAGAACAGTTCTGAATGAGGTAAAATTAGTACCAGAATTAATCTATTGACTAAAATCAATTAGAGTTAATGAACTCTGTAATGAAAAAGTCAGCCAGATAAATTATAAATTTATATTGATTAATAGTTAACAAGCATAAATGCTTTATTTCACCCAAAATAACAAAATATAAATTGTACCACAATACGTTAAGTTATGAGTTGTTTGTTATTCGCATAATTTTAATATATTAATAGCATTTTCCTAAATGATAGGCAATAACTCTACTGTATATTCGGCATTTCATTAAGTATATATATCTTCTGTACTACGATGACAATTTAAATATTAATAGAACAAATGTCAAAAATTTCTTTTCCTCATGAATGTCTTATTTCAAAAAAGTTATGAAAACATATTTAAACAAACGTTAAATTGTTTAATTGAATATCGATCGCAATACATACGATATATGAAAGAAGTAATCAGATTTTTAATCCCTATTTATATAGCATATATAATACTGTATACATTAAAATTATATTTTATATATAGTGTGTATAATATGTATTTACATATAGGCCCTATATGTACTTTAAACAAGTTTATATTTAATATAGGTTTGATTACAGAAAATATTGAAATGATCAAAAGATAATAAATGTAGAAAATAAATTGCAGAAAAGGTCATCTAAAGAAGTAATCAAATTTTAAGGAAGTAAATAAGGTAATTCTGGCATCTAAATTGATGTCAGAATTAATTTATTATATAATATCGATATACTGTAGAATACCAATTATCCGAAATAAATGAGATCGAAGATTAATCAGATAACAGAAATGTCAAATAATATCGAATATAATGAACAAACAAGTGAAAATAATTATAAATTATGTTAATATTAATTGTATAAAGTATATTTATTTATTTATTTAATAAGTCTGAAATTGCTTTTGAATTTCTCTTTTTAGTGTGACGTGAACGTAACAAATACAGTAATTGTTTTGTTACGTTCAATCCGCTTTTGTTCTTTTTTCTATCACATCAGATAATACGGAATAACAGATAATCGATTATTGGATAGAATGATTGGGATTTTATTAGTAATTCGAAAATTCTTTTATTCCATTCAATTTTCAATTATCCAAATTCCACTGTTATTTCATTATATTGTTCGATAAAGAAATGGTCTAAAAAAGATTTATATTAATTGTTTTTTTATGGAGAAATAACATTTTTTGATATTTTCATTTTAATTAAAAAACTGGCTTTAAATTTGTTACTAAAATGATTAATGATAAACTTTCATTTATAAAATTTTATTTCTTATTCCCATTTAGTTAATCGCAATAAGTAATTACTTTACATTAAATTTAATTTTAAAATAAAAATTAATAGTAATAAAAATTTTCACTGTTCAATGATTAATTACAATATTTGGGCAAATAATTTTCTATAAATCTTTTATATTAATTTATGCTGTTCCAATTTATGCTTTTGGATATTTACAACATTTTGACTGTAATTTTTGAATTAAATAAAATAAAAATTAATGAAATATAAAGTTCATATAAATATAAGGCTCTGATTCCATTTCATAAAATTGAAAATGAGTAAGTTTTATATATGATAACAGATCGGAAGAGCGGTTCAGCAGGAATGCCGAGACCGATAAGTTTTATATATGATAACATTGAATTTAATATTATTTAAATAATAAAATAATATATATAATATATAACAAAGGAATATACAATATTATGATAATAATATTAATTGCTATAATAATCTGTGAATAAAATCTAAACGTTATTATAAGTTATAACAATGGATTTCATAATATTTAAAAAGCACCAAACATTATAAAGCGAAAAAATAAGATGATTATATGATATAAAAAAATTGCTAGACTATATTCTTCCTAAAAGATATTTTCATAATGAAATATAATAAGCAATTCTCTTTGACAATATATTTTATAACTAATTTAAAAAAGAAAGATTGAAAAAAATATGAACAAATTATGTTTAAAAACTTCAAATCGAACTATTTATTATTATCTAAGTTATGGCTATATGATTTAATTATCGAAATTCACATGCAAATACAATAGTTTTGCAATATTCATGTAATTATAAAATGGCATTATTATATATAACTCTATGCATATTTGCACAAGATGATTATTATTATAATAAGCATTTCCGAAATAACTACTCGCATATTTTCGAAACGTGTCATTTATTTCTGAATGATTAAAGTTAAGGGACTAAAATAAATGTCATCAAAATCATCTTTAATGCAATTAATTTATTCATTAAATTATATAAATAATAACAAGTATATTTTGTTCTAAAAACTATAGGTGCAATGCAAATAAGTTATACGTTACAACCTTTTCAACGCTTAGCGCCATCTCGTATAATGATAAGAAATTAAAATTTTAATAAATTTATAGATAATCTAATCTATCATTCATCTATATTTTTATTATAGGGTAATCTTATAAGATTGAATTGTCGTTATTTTTAAACGGATGAAAGTAAAAGATTAATTAAGGCTACTTAAAATTCGATTTTAATGTCCTGCCACTCTATTAAATTTTGTAAAAATCAATCAAATGGTTCAAATGATATTAGGAAGAAACCTATGAAATTTAAATGACTACTATTTTTAAATAGTCACAGGTAAAGAGTTGATTAATGAAGTGTCAAAACGATCTTTAACGGTAGAACACCACTAAATTTCATGAAAATCTTTCAATTCAAAAAAAAAATTCAAAAGTTATTAGTGGGAGGACATATCAGCCAAGCTGTCAAATAGAATGATAATTTTATAAGCCTTCTTTTCCTTAGAAAATTATGTTTATTTCTTTTAGATTTGTTTTGAATCGAAAAACAGTATCTTTTGAATAAAAAAGTAGACTATTTAAATGATGTAGTGTGTTTTCTGATTCACAAAAAATACTAGATATTAGAAAAATGAATATGAAATTTAAATAAAAGATCCGATTATAGAGAATATTGGAAGAAATGTCTCTAATAAAATTAACATTCAGAGATATAGTACATAAATGAGATTAAGAAATCAGATAACCTTTTTCTTATGATCTTCAAAAGAGATACGTGTCATGTTTTCAACTATAAACCAATCAGTTTGTTAAAAAAATGATTTGGAAATAAATCTATTTAAGAAATTTGTACAGTCAATGTAATAAAGTTACATTATTAAACAGTTCATAAAAATATCTTTGAAATCATACGTTTCATTGAAAAAATTATTTTTATATATTTAATCTTTATTTAATAAGTAATTCAATGAATAGTTAAATTTCTAAATATTTAGTTCTTTTAATAGTTTGTAAATCCTACTATAACAAATAAAAGCATTAAGAGAAAATATATCTTGACATTATAATTCAATAGGAAGATGGAGAACTTCAAAGGCTTGCAACTTTGTTAATACCTGTCTGAAAGAAAGTATTTCTCTTTGATTAAATAGAATATTTTTACACTAAATCGAAATTTTCCGCTATTCTAAAAATGTTCCACTATTTTAAAGAGTAATATTTTGAAAAATCTAATTTTCTATTTAATTTCTTAAATTTTTTACATAAAGAAATATAATAAATACGAAAACAAAAATATATTTTTAAATAAATAATCGGATTTCTATAGATATCTTGTTAATCAAACAGATGTTAATCGGATAGAAGTCTAAATTTCGAAAATATCTTTTACTATCATATTTATATTCAATCAATTTTAGTGTGAAATATTATAATAGCAATCAAAAATTTCCATAAAATATCTATATGTTGATACGGTTATAATAAAATTACTTCATCTATTTATAGATAAAAGACGTTAAAATACTTCCTTTAATAATATTTCAAGATATTAATACTACAAAAGAATAGAAAAATTATTCTTCTTCTCGAAGGAATTTAATTTATTTTGCGACAGTAATTTCTCACGTATCTAGTACAATCAACATTTCCTTTCAACGACGAAAAGTTTCGTGTTATAAAGAAATCCATCAATCATCAACCACTGTATTTTAATTACCATACAAATTCCATTTTCTCTTTCATAAATGTTTTGTCATCAATCTGTCGCAAGTAATTAATGAGGATTCTCTCTTCTTTTTTCGATTTACTAAATAATATTTTTTAGATATTATTTATAAAAGCTCAGATGAATTTGTTTATCGCATAGTGAATATAATTAACATGAAATAAAGAAAACAAAAACAAATATAAGTCTGTGCATTTATATTCAGCAACATGCATGAATTTTAATCTTGTCATCACACTACATAATTCCTAAAAGATGAATTATAACTTAATTGGAGAGGTCGAATTTATTATATAAATTTTTCCCTGTCTTTCAACTTGGATTTCAAATTTAATCATGTTTAGAAAAATGATTTAATTTGCATCGTTTTTATTTCGTTTTGATTTCGTCATTGTAAAAAAGAAGATACAATATGAATACAAAGGTTCTCCTTTTTCTCTACCATTTTCATTCTAGAATAAAATTCTAATATACCTTATATTAATTTGATTTGTCTGTCAACATTAATATCTCGCGTAAATATTATTCGATCTGAATTAAATTCATATATATTATTGGGATCCATTAGAGAATAAAATTTACTATAAATTGTCAATATCGGATCATTATTAGTGGCATAATAAAAGATGTTTATATGTAAGAAAGTCCTGAGGGAAGGTGAGCGCTACTTTCATTCCATTTTTTACCTTCCCTCATAGAAAGTGCAAACAATTGACTAAAATTAATAAAGGAAGCAAAATCAATATACTGGAATGGATCATATTATCGATTCATTGATTTGGCTAACTTCTTTTCAAAATCTATCATATCATTTCATCCTGTTTAATCTCTTTCTTACATTAAATACATTATTTTTCTGAACATATTTTATTTTATATGCTCTTCTTGTTTATTGATGATAGAAAATTTTAAAGAAAACTAAACAATTTACATTATTAACATCTATCGTCACACACGTTAATGTTACACACGTTTTATGCCTTGTACAAAAATATCTACTGTATAGATAAATACTGTAGATATATAAAGTATTTGCTAATTAAAACATAAATTTTGAAATGATTCTCTATTATGTTTTTATTTCTAGAACAAAACTTATTCTGAAATAATAAATCGTGTATTTTTGTTATCCTAGTCTTTTCTAAATTATTCCATTTATATATTATGCATAGCAAATACAAAAACAATAGTCTATAATTTGATTTTCTTAATATATTCCATAACCATTTCATTATTGTATTGAATTAACAGAAAAAAAAATTTAGTTATTGAATATTATCATCTCATTTGTGAAAGAATAAAAGAAAAAAAAGATATTTGATTTTATTTTATTAATGCAAATGATATGATCAAACTAATTCTTCTATGGAGATTTATTTTATGAACAAGCAAGAATTCAGAATCATTTTCATCTTATCTTTTTTTTTTTGACTATATTGTATATTTAAATTTCAAATCATTCTTCTATTTTTAAATTTTCTTTAAAAAGATAATTTTATATTCCTGTTCTAGTTAGTCCTTTGATTATTTTCTAACTCCTTTCTCTCAATTGTCAAATCAATACGACTATATTTATTATGGTTTCAGTCAATATCTTGTGAATAGTTTTTAGTCTACTTTCCAAAGGAAATGGAAGATTATAAGATCAGGCCCATGCTGCTGTCGGTCTATGTGTCTTTCACTAATAAGTTTTGAAGTAATTAGCAGATTCTCATAAAATTCGGTAGTGATGTTCTGCAATTAAGAGACAACTCGACGCCGCATCCTTTAATCCTGTTCAATAATATAATATAATATAATATAATCCTATCAATAATATAAGCTAAAATTTTATTTTTATCAAAATTTTAGCTTATATTATTGTCAGTAGATGGTGCTAAGTGTTAGTAGTGTAGAGTAGCATATGGCTCAATTGATTTGAATGCCGTCACGTCGGAACAATGACATCATCGTATCATAACAATGGATGATGTCACCAAACCTGATAATTTGACCTCATGATTTCGTTAAATCGCCAAGATGACGGAATCATCAATTGGACACACAAAACCAATGAGTTCAAATGCTAAATAAATGAAAAATAAATGTCACATTCGGAAAATAGGCAAGTTTAGTTCTTTCTGGAACCGCTTGTTATTTTAAAATAAATAGCTTTCTATTAGATGAAATAAATATAAAATTCGTCTAACAAAATTTTCAGACGAATTTTATATTCACAATTCCGTCTGAAGAAATGAAAGGAAGTTTGTCTGGAAAGAAATTTTCAGACGAATATTTAATGAAATTTTATATTATTAAATATTCGTCTGGAAATTTCTTTTGTATTTTCAGTCTATTGTATTCTGTAAATTCTTGTACTAAAATTAATGATTAGAATAGCAATCAAAATAATCAAAAATGAACTATTTATAAATCCATTTTTGTTGCATGCAAAGAAGTTATTTTGTAAATAAAAAAATTTCAGACAGTTCACTGCTAGTGATTGCATTATTTGATTAAAAGGACACCGCAATGACTTTAAGCCAAGTACGTCAGCTAGTTTAACTTTTATTACTAAACAATATGATATTCATTGAAATAAATAGATAATTTCTTTTATAATTTAAAAAATTTTCCAAGTCCAATTCACATTTGAAATAAATATGGCCACTTAACAAAATTCCAGAGTTATAGCATTTCAACAAAAAGAGCAACTTTGTATTGCATCAATGTTGTGATGTAAAAAAAGAGAAAGCTGGATAGAAAGCAGGATGCAATTGTGTTGCATTGCATCCAGTTGCACTTCACATACAATAAAACTTTATTGAAGTGTATGTTCAGTGAAGAATGTCAAAGAAATATTAAATATTTCCATTATTTATGAATCTCCACAAAAATATTGTCTTAAACAAAATTTAAACAATAAAAAAGGACACATAACAAAATTTTTGTTGTAACTGATATAAATAGAAAGTTGATCAGCATGTACATGATAGTCAGAAACACAAATTTGATGTCTGAAATTGGTTATAAAATACTGTATATATTTATGTATATAGGCTGATAAATTTTTTCTGAAAAAAATTTTGAAGAGTTGAGTTATACATGGGGTAGTCAAAATTAGAAAACTTTTCACAAGATTGTATGATTTGCTGGCTAAGTCATGCTACATTCTATCACATCTTTGTGCTAATCATGCAATTTGCCATATTTATTCCTAACAGAGATCATCACTTTACTAAAAAAAACATATTTTTAACAAAAAAAAATTTGAAAGAATCAGTAAAATGAGGATTTTTGTTAGGAACAAATAAGGTGAATCTTGTGGCTGACATGAATGCACAACAGAAACATGATATGACTGAGTAAGCTAGTTTAACTTTTATTACTAGAATCATTACAGCTGAAATTCAACTTGATATAATTTTCTTTTTAAGTTAAATATTATTACTCCTTTATTTATATTCGACTGAAGTATTCAGTAAGCCATAAAATCAAAATTCTTAAATCCAATTAATAAAAGAACTAAAACAGTTTAAAAATAACAAAAATAGGCCAAAATCATCGTTTTTCTTCTCTTCCTACGCAAATACGATTATAGGTCGCATCATTGAACCGATTTCGACTAAAGTTTATGTAGATCGCATTTTGTATTTGTTTAAGATCTTTTATAAATTTCAATACAATTCAATCAAAATGAAGAGGATTAGGAGAAGGAATTCTTTCTTGGTAAACACTTCTCCAAATCGCATAATTCGATCGATTTCGACCAAATTTGGTAAACAGTAGTATATTATGTTATCTTAAGTGTCTCCGGAAGTTTCATCATTAATCGAGTCCAAAATAAAGAAGGTATTTAATGACGTGTGTTAGCGAACTGTCATCAAAAGCTTTTTTGCTCAAAGAAACCGTTTTTGAATATAAAAATAAATGGCATTACCAAAAAAACATTACTAGGTAAAAAATAAGCCAAGTGCTAAGAAAATAGGATACTGTATTTGCTACAAATATCCTATTTTCTCAGTACAGTATTTGGCATATTTTTATATATTAGATTTATAAATGATTTTGAGAAAATATTTTTGATGCTACAATTGAATTTGGTATAATTTGTTGATTTAAATGCATTTTCTTATTTCAACAATTTAAACTACTGATTTATTGTCATCTATTGATAATATTAATATAATAAAAATTAATTTTACAATAATAAAAAATATACCACATTATTTAAATAACTATAGATTTATTGTTATTTATTATAAAAAATTAAATATCTTATCTATTGTTAGAATATCAAACCAAGCAAGGAATCATTTTACAAAAAATGTGACATAATTTTTACAGATTATAGACAGTATATTTATATTCTACTGTATATGTAATTTTATCAATGGCTGTTTAATGATTTTCTGATGACCGCATTTCAAAAAAATCACTATTCAATCCTATAAGTTATAAATAGTTTGATGTCTATTAAATAGATTTTGTGTACAAGTAAGAAAAATAGAATATTTTCCTAAAGTTTCGAAATCTGTCCTGAATCCAATCAGATACATAATATGCATTCGGCAACGAAACAACGAAATTAAGTTAAGAAAATGTTATTAAACTAAGGCAAAGTTATTTATCAAATGATCGACAAGCCATGTTTCGACACTTTTAATTCTATTTAACATTCATTTAATTATTTGAATAACAATGTGAGAAATATTAACAGAATCATGAAATTATAACACAGTTATTTTGATTTATAAAAGAATTTGTTAAATACTAATTTCTTCGAGTTATATAAATTTATTTCAAAACAGATATTAAATTTACTGATTATTTTAATGTTTTCAGAAATAAAAATAGATTTTAAAAATACTGTGTTATTATTATTTTTGTTTTCGTTATTACCAACTTTTATCACCACAGCCGCTTTATTGGAAACTGAAAATTGGATTCTTCTAAGCTAGCTTTGTCCAACCAGTAATTTAAGGATCAGATTTCTCCATATTAGAAATTTTTTTCTGTCCAATAAAAACATTGAACATGAATAAAACATTAACGATTATTTTTATTTCTTTCATTTTTCTTTGAAATCAGTACGATAAAATTGAATTTCTTTCTCAATAATCTAATTATGTGTATCTAAAGAAGTCTGTGCCTACTTAAGCCTACTTACCATTTTTGAATATTTAATTTTACAAAATTATTATTTTTATAGCAATGAAGTTTTATAATATTTTAAAATATATATTGTGTATTTTATTTATTTCATCTCTCATCTTTCTATATAACATATTTTATTCTAGCACTTCCCTTTAAATAATTAAATTTACGAATTTTAAATTACTAAACCGAGTCCTTAACTAATGCTAATAGAAAATTATCGTAAAACATCTGAAAATATCTAATAATAATGACGAAACCTGTAAAAAATAATGTTAATTCTAAATGTTTCTTGTGTATTAAATTTGACAAAATGCCAAAATAAAGTGTCTAGAAGAGAATTAGCAAGCTTGATACGTTGACATATATGATCTTAACCACGATCTATTATTGAGAAAGTTAAGCATGCATAAAATTACACTTATAGCTTGACGTGTCTTTAAGCGAATTTTATTTCAGTTATTCATCATCTTAAATATAAGTCGACATTCTAAACAATAACAAAACAAAATTTTATATTCGATGTGTTTAGCTCGACTAATCGTTCTATATACAATAAAATGATATATTTTATTTTGCTTGCTATAACCAGTTGCATATTTAAAAAATTATAGAAATTATTTATCATATAGTTTATTAATGCAAGTCTACATCACAACTGCAAAATCGGAAGGTTACGTTATTTAAGATCTGCATAAAAAAATTTGTATACAATCTGAATAGGATAAACTATGTATAATACATCCATGGATAAACAGACAGTTTTGTCACGAAGGGTTGCACAATTTGTACAATGTAAACAAACTTATTAATTATTTTATCAAATTATCGTTTTTATATTAAGATTATTTTATTATCAGCGTATTCTAATTCTTAAAGCTCAAAAAATTGAGATAATGCGTTAAAAAATAAGAATGATTATCTTCAAGTCTTATAATAATTGTAAGAAAGAAATATACAGTAGATGGCCAATGTATTAGAATCAAAATTTATTAATATCGTCTTATTCATTCATCATATAAGAATAAAAAATTAACCACCTATAATGAGTTTTGCAATAAATTTAAAATATTTAGCCAAATATATTTTAAATTTCCATTATTTATTATTGCATTTTAAAAGAATATAACATAACGTCAACGACAGTCACAGAAGAATAATAAAAATTCGGATGCATATTAACGTCTACAATTGCTTCAAACATGCTTCCTACGAACGTAATATTTGTCTTCTGTCCAAGAAATTTTGGATACAAGACAAATATTATTATTTCTAAACTATTTAAAGGACAATGTCTACTGATTATTATTTTGATATTTATTCTTGGATATGCATCAATGGATCATATCTGCGCCACAACATTTTGCTTACCTTCCTCGCTTACTTTATTAACTTAAATGTATTTAGATTATAAATAAAAATAATAGCCAAGTAATTTTTATTAGTGTTAATAATTGTTTACTCCACGATTTTCAAGTTTATATCAGCAAAAAGTAAATATTTAAAACTGTAAATTAGCATTTTATATATAATTTCGAATCCATCGAAAAAATTTTAATTATTAAAAGTAAATGTGGAAATTTAAAATTATATAACTTTAAGTAGATTAATTAAATTCATAATTATGTACCTGTACGTAATAGTTTTTAGACATATAAATTTAATGTAGAAAAATTTTATATTGAATGTAGAAAAGTGGAAGATAATCAACAATTTGAATTATGACGACGGAAAAAAAAAGAATAAAAATTTATTTAATTAAATTTAATGTAAAAAATACTTTTACGAGTTTAAATATGTTTTCATATTTTAAATAATTTATTAATATATGCCTACTACTTGAGATTAAATAGCAACATTTCTGGCATTAAACACAGCTGTGTGAAGTTAGCGAGAGGATAACATTAATTCGTAAATAAATTTTCGCATATATTATAGTAATTGCTGCATAAAATGAAATAATTAAATTCTCTTAGTTCCGTTTCAATAAACAGTCGATTAAAATTACCATAAGAGAAATTCAGTAATGTAAAACATTCAGTTAGTTTTTCAATTCTCGATAATTGCTCTTCTCACTGATTTGAAATTTGTTTTCTTTGTAAAATATATACTAGCATTTTCTTTATCGTTAATGGGAACATCGTTCTTATGGCATGCCCCTCTTTAAGGATATTTATATGTTTTCTCAGAAGTAAGACAGTTTTGAAAAAAAAACTATTTCTGGAATTTCAAACTTATTACACTGAGTGAGAATGGGAACATCGTTCTTATGGCATGCCCCTCTTTAAGGATATTTATATGTTTTCTCAGAAGGAAGACAGTTTTGAAAAAAAAAAACTATTTCTGGAATTTCAAACTTATTACACTGAGTGAGATACAGCCATTGACTGAATCCTAAAATAACTAATTCTTTTCTATCTTCTAGTTTATTTCTCACTAAGAGTGTTCAAGTTAAAAAAAATTAAAGTATAGATAAGATTTAAAAAAAAGAATTGAAAATTAATTCATTAAACTATCGAAATGATTTATAAAAAATTTTCTGAATTGAGATCAATCTTTCCTTAATTGAATATATTGTAAATTTTTATTTGAAAAAAAATTAGCTATGATATTTTATAATTAATCTTAATTATGAATTTGCATTCAGTATTATTTTTATTAATTTCAGGAAAATATGATGTAAAATTATAGATAATTATTCTGTAAAAAGTAATTCAACAGTCAGTCGCGATAACAGCACGTTATTTTATAAAAATGCATATTTGGAATATTAAACTAAGCTGATAAAAATATCAAAATCATTTTCAAGTTAAAAAAAAAATTAAAGTATAGATAAGATTTAAAAAAAAGAATTGAAAATTAATTCATCAAACTATCGAAATGATTTATAATACTTTTCTCGCTTTTTAAGCCGATGACATCATTTTATTCAGGTGGGAAGCCGATTCTTTATATTATTTTTGTGCGTGCATAAAATTAATAAATTATTTTAAAGAATAGTACTATTATTATATCTTATATTAAAAAGAAGACATTGATATTTTCATAATTATAAAAATTCTTTAAAAATTTTAGTTATATTTTGATAAAAGAATAAAAGTTTTAAATTTCTATTATAAATTCATGAATTTCTTTTTAAATTTAAATAAAAATCAAAAAAAAAATTACAGAATTCATGAACTTTTTTAAATTTAAAAAAAAAAAATTAAAAAAAAATTACATAATTGAAATTTAATTTTATTAACGCTTTTCAGCTCACGTTAGAACATTATAGACAAATTAAATTCATCCTTTCTGGATTTCGTGAGGCACGATAATTTTCGTGACTGAATTCGGATCGAATTCAAATCTTTAACTGAAGATTCCAACGTTTTGCGTTTTAATATAGTTAGTATGAAATCCGTCCATTTAGTTGGGAATTTAATACGTTCGTAACAAATATCAGCTGGAATAATAAGAAAATCAATAGAAATTCAAATACTTAAATTTTGATGATACAGAAAAAAATTAATATAAAATGCTAAATATTTTTATTATATATGTTACCGGCAAAGTATGAAATGCAGGCATTGTATAGAATGCCTAGGCAATATATAGAATGCTTGGCGTTTTTAGGCAAAGTATGAAACGATTAATATTATATATACTTTGCCTAGGCATTGTATATAATGTCTAGGCATTATATAGAATGACTGATGCTATTTAGGCAAAGTATAAAATACTTCCGCTCAGTGCCAGATCTAAGCCGATTGGATCGATTGCACCAATCTGGCCTCGCATTGAGGCAAATGAAATCATGAAAAGACTAATAAACGAAGAATAATCGTTTAGATTTACTATTGTTGATGGGCATTTACACCCCAGCCTTCGAACATCTAATTTTTAAAAGATCCATAAAAAGAAAAATTTTTTTGGAAAAATTGAATATAAATAAATTGATTTTATTTTATCTTTTGGAACAATAGTACTGAAGTAGATGAAACTCGCATTTTTAACATAAATATAAGACGGAAGATCTTAACCATAGGAAATGAGTTTTATACTATAAATGAAATTTGCAGAATAACAAGTGAGTATTTTTTAAAATGATGTGATTTTCAATAAGTGAATCATTAATTCTGTTCTTATCAAAGGTTCTACTGTTATTATTGATAATTGATGAAGATATAGTCAATTGTAATAATTAGTTTAAAAACATTTTAAGGTAAATCATTCAAAAAACTTCACAGATTTTGATTTTTCCTGGAAAAATATGCAGACAATTATAAAATGTTCAGCTCACTTAAAAAATATTCCTAAAATCTGCTCAAAATATAATTCAGCAGATAAATAGTTTTTATTTTTGAGAGACAATCAATCAATTATATTTTGCACCCTGTTTGACAAAATTATTGATATTTTTAAAGTTCCTTTTAATTTTCATAAATAAGTATTAATATAACATCTTTTGTGTATTTTCATATATCGATTTAATTTGTCCAAAATGAAAATCTCTTCATTATGATATAATAATATCATAATTATATTATTTTGCAATGCTACTGCAATCACATTTGTCATTTGCTGAAAGAAGTAACATTCTATCAAATGAAAGTGCTTCGGATACAAATAAATTTTTATTTATTGTCATTGATAAGCAAATTAAATATATGTGACTATCTCGAACTCATCGATAACGCTGATTCTTGTATTTTTGAAAAGAAACAATTTTTAACCCATATATGCGCCCATATTACATGCCAATAGCTTTAACTGGGTATTTATGCGTCCATAGCAGTCAAAAATTAAAAATTGCGTATTTACTTATAAGCATTACTTATTTTATTTATATATATAAGCTATATGTTATAATTTGCACCCTGCTTGACAAAATTATTGATATTTTTAAAGTTCCTTTAAATTTTCATAAATAAGTATTAATTTAACATCTTTCGTGTATTTTCATATGTTGATTTCATGACTCTCTTTTAATACTTTGCCTAAATAGATCAGTCATTCTATATAATGCCTAGGCATTATATACAATGCCTAGGCAAAGTATATATAATATTAATCGTTTCATACTTTGCCTAAAAACGTCAGGCATTCTATATATTGCGTAGGCATTCTATATAATGCCTGCATTTCATACTTTGCCAGTAACATATACATCAAAATGGCAATTTTTTATCTTCAAGAGATTATGCATTCTGATTACTTAATGGAATAAAATATTCAAAATCAAAAATTAAAATAGCATCGTTTAAAGTCGGCATGTCTCAAATGCCGGCATTCTATACAATGCCTGCATTTCATACTTTGCCAGTAACATATACATCAAAATGGCAAATTTTATCTTCAAGAGATTATGCATTCTGATTACTTAATAGAATAAAATATTCAAAATCAAAAATTAAAATAGCATCGTTTAAGGTCGGCATGTCTCAAATGCCAAATTAAATTGATCGTTACTTCAAAAATTTACATATTCTTGTATATTTTTGACATAAGTTTTATTTATTCGTTCATTTAAATAAAACATGAAACTTCCTTTTTAAGTTTAAACTATAAATATCAACGATATAAAATCAATAAGTTATCAGGATGAGAACAGTCACAGATGCAAACAAAAAAATTCATCTCTGTACTAAAACTATTGAAAAAAAATTCTTTGTAAATTCGAGTTAGATTATTATCGGTTATTACACATTATATTAATTAAAATTAATTTTATAATATTCAATCAGAAATCTAATTTCCATAAATAGAAACGATACAAAATAAATAAAGGATTATTAAAACTAATGAAGTTCTAATGTATGCTAGACTTAAATTTTAGTTGTTGCATTTATAAAAATAAAAATCATAAAAAAATTTTTTTAAATCTAGGCGATTATTTAACTATATTCTGGTACAAACAAGACAAATGCAAATCGATAAATAAAACATGGCTGAATGTAAGATTTATACTGTCATGTCTAACATCTCAGGCTATAGAATTTTAGAAATATTTTCAGTAAATTTGTCATTGTAAAATATTGATATGCTGGTGAGAACATATCCTAGATCCTTTCATAAATATTTGCAATTTTCTTCGTTAAAGAGGATGAAGGAAGGTCCCAATTTACCAAATAGGTTTATGGAAGATCCTAAAAGAAATGATCAAAATTTTCACGAAATTATTATCGAATCATATATTTTTATAGGATTGAAAATGAATTGAAATATAATTCTAGCTTTACTTATGTTTCTCGATTTCTTATAGATTATTTTCACTAAGAAAATCATAAGTAGATAAAAACGCTGACGGATTCATTAGCTGGTTTTACATAGTCTGTTAGTGTTGACTAATTAAAACTAGTTATGCTAGGCGAAAATATATTTATTATGTTATTAATTATTAACAAAAATTAAATAAAAATGAGAATTAAAAATTTACAAGATAAAAAATAATGCTATAAAATATGAACTAATGCATATATTAATATTGAATATTAATTCAATAAGTACAATATAGGTCTATCAGCTAATACAATATATTTATTCGATATTCGAATTTTGATTTAATATTTTTATTAAAATAAATATTTTAAATAAAATTTTTATTTATCACTTGAACAATTTAAACATTATTACAAGGACTTTTTTCCCCCTCTCTTTACGTAACAACTTCACTCTTGTTTTTGTTTGGTAAAAACAAAAACAGGATTTGCTATGTAAAAAAAAATTCAATACTGTATATTATACATGTATTTTGTCTTTTGTATCTTGACATTTTCGCCAATCAAAACATAGTACTGGCGAATGAATATACTTACAATGATTTGGTTTGTTTATGTTAAGTTTTTTGTTAAAATAGTTACCCTTGTCAAAATTTCAATATCATTTCGTGCTTAGAGAATCTGAATATAACTAAATTGCATAAATAAAACTATATTTTTTGATTTCTTTTTTTCCTCTATTCGCCCTATAGAGTTATAACAATACGATTCACGAACATCTGATCGAATAACCCACATTTAATAACTAATGTTTTAAATTTCCCCAATTTTCTGATTATTTAAGTTATCTAAATTAAGAACAGTTGATATTATTTAAGGAGACCAATATTTTTAAACAAAAATAATAAATAAAAGAGATATTGGACTTTTAAAATAATTATAGTTGAATTTAAGCATAATTTGCTTAAAAATTAATTTTTATGCAAATTAAAATTTACTGAAAAAATAATTTAATATTCAGTAAATTTTAAATTATATTAATTTTAACATTTTTATTATTTGTCGCAAATTAGGTAAAGTGAACAAATTTTAATTTCTATTTTATATGTAGTATAATTTAAGACTATAAATAAATAAAATCATATTATGTTTATGATGATAATTAAATATTTTATAAATAAAAATATTTTTCTTATAATTTATATACTTGTTTTTGTTAATTTAAATGAAAAAAAGACATTAAAATCTAAATGTAATTATTTTAAGACTACGTGAAAACGTACGTTTTTTCACGTAGTCTTAAAATAATTTTTTTGAAAATATACGCGTGATTACATCAAAATTGATTTTAGATTTCTTTTTTTTTCCTAAGAAACTTGAGATTTTGATTTTTAAAAATATCCAAAACTGAAAAAAAATATTTCAAAAATGTGCATGTACAGAATTTTAAAATATATTTAGTTTACCAAGCAAAATTTTACTTGCGGGTAAAACGAAGTGATGTTGGAAGTCGCATGCAGCCCGCGGGTTGAGCATTTCTGGCATAAATCTTGCGATCAATAGCATTTACGCTAATCATGCTATCAAATAGCATTGTATTTGCAAATCATGTCTATCCATAAATATCAAGGTATACAATATCGTACGTGTATGGCGTTTGAAAATGGAACGGCTTAAAAATTTATGTGCCAGGTGCAAATGTTGCATTCGTTTTTTTTTGTAAGCGGTCCTCGTTCTAACAAAAGTATATTAAGGGCTACGGCAGAACAGTAGAGCAGGGAAAGCAGACACATGGATATTATTGCAACCACGCTACCCTCTTACAGCCGGTCCTGCTTGAAAATAGAAGGTGTTCGAAAAATGACTAAGCAGTTAGCCATAAATCATGTAATACACAGTATATATGATAGTTGCGTGAAGTGTACACATTATAATTAGTACTGGAAATAACTACCTTTAGCTAATTCCATTCCTAAACATTTTAACAAGATTCTTTCAAGTGATTGATTGCGCAAACTGAATAACTAAAGTTTTAAAAATGACTAAAATATGAAATTGTTTACATAGATGTTTACTTTGTCTTTGCAGCTTCCCAGAAAAATAAATTAGTAATGTAGGATCTTGTGATCTTGGTAGCAAATATCTTTATAAATTACTCTTTCTTCAAAAGCTGCATCCAATAATTTTATAAATTTATTGGTTGTTTGAACTGTTGTGCAGTTCTATTGAAAATATGTTTTATGAATTTCGTTCTTGTCCAGCTGTGCAATGAGTGGAAAAAAATATTATCACAATAGCGTTGTGAGTTGACTGTGTGATGAAAGAAACTCAAGCCAATGATTACTAGTGATAAAGGAATTGATCAATCTTAATAATAGAGATCAATAGATAAAGCAAAAGCAATGCTGGAGAATTTTTTCAATAAAAGTACATTTTTGATATCAGCATTAAAAATCTTTCAAAATGATTACCTCGCTATTTATTGCTTTTGAAAAAAAAAGCAAAATAAAATAAAAGTATTGAATATTGTATGCCCAAAGAAGGACTGGATAATAAAGTATGGAAAAATGTCACTACTGATGCTGAAAAGTATTTGATATTATAATCCTAAATTTTTCAATTAAATTCTTTCCCAAAAAATGTTTATATTTAACTACTGGAAATTCTGAAAATTCTATTCAGTAAATTCTACTGCAGGCATGTTTAATTTTCCAAAATCTCCTGCACTTGACTCATATGCTTTGAAGTAGCAAAACAATTGTGAAGAAGCAGTTAAGAGTAGAATTTGCATTTGCAAAACCTATACAGACATCACGTATGTGATGCTGCAGACATTTCTTAATAAGATATCCTGCCACATACAGACATCCATTTTTTTCTGGAATGTTAAGGTCACGATAATCATGAATATTTACTAACAATTCTGATCCATTATTTAAAGGCAAATTTACTTTCAAAACCTGGTCAGAGAGAATATCAATATCAGTTATACATCTATTAGAATCTTTAATACAATTAGATGTTATTAATTCTAAGGATTCTACATTAAATAGTAACTTTTTGAAAGCACAGATGAAATGTGAAGCAGTAGGATTTTCACAATTGCCTCCCTGTTGACGAATAGAACAAAAAAAAATTTTCAATACAGTCTTGGTTAAGTCTTCTAGTAAGCAAAAAAGAAAAACCATATGAATTACAAAGAGTTTCCTATAAACTCAGGATTGCATTTAGAAATGTAGGCCTACTCCCTGTTCTGGATCTTTCGGAAAAAGAAAGAAACTTTTTTCTGCTTTCTGTCCACAATTGTTTTGGCAATTTATGGCAAAACACCACCTGTAGCCTCCCATATTCTTTAACTGTTACCTTACACTTAATAAACCAAAGATTAAGTAGTAACAAACATTTACAAACTGCTCTCACCATATATCCAAGCACAGAACAATTACAAAAACGATCTCTCAAAATGGCGAAGTAGCGCATGCACATAAAAACAGAGCTATGCCGAAACGGCAAAATTTTGCCTCTATGTTATTTACCCTGTGACATTACGGAACCCGGTGATCAAGTAGGTGTTGATATTCTTGGCCCTATCCGAGGTCCAGGATGAATAATAATTATATTTTAGTAGTAACTGATTATTTTAGTAAAAGGTTGACCTGTTTCTGTTGAGAGATATCAAGGTGGAAACTGTGGCAGATAAATTTAATTTGAATATCTCACTTGATGTTTGGGTTAATAAAAGTTTATGCAAGAACAATATTTTATTAAATTTTAAGTAAATACAGGTATTCCTCAGTTAATAAATTTTCAATTTAACAAAGGGCCACTTTTTTTGTTTTGCAAAGAAATTATTTAATCAGCAATCAACTATCCACTATAATTTACTTTAATCAATGCTTTTCTTGCTTATCTTCTTCACTGATTGCATCAGTGAAGAAGATAAGCAAGAAGCAAGATATATCAAATTTACTCTGTATAACATTGATTTTAAGATAAAATTGAATTCCATTACCACTAGAGAATCCTATATCAAATCTAGGTTCAGCATTTAATGATCAAGTGAATGTCTGTAATGTACTTAAAGCATTTTTATAAAAAATTTGCAACTATATAATACTATTTAACTTTGTAAAACAATTACATATTATTCCAGATATATAAATTTATAATATATTTTTATTCATATATATAAATTTGAAAAATGACAGTATTTTGTTGTTCTATTGGAAGATGCTAAATCTAACTAATGCAATGATTTAAATAAATAAATTTGTTTTATGTCTATTAATTTTTATTAAAATAATTACTATAATAAAATCTATAATTAATAATGAATTTTAGTAAATAAAATTGAAATCAATGTTTACTTCCAGAAAATTTATTTTTGCAAATAATTTATCTATTAGTTTTATTAAAATAATTATTCATAATATAATCTGTAATTAAAAACTTTTTAATAAATAGAATTGAAAACATTAATACTAACTTCCAGAAAATTGGATTTATTTTTGTCAATAATTTAAAACTACAAAGATTTTGAGAATTACATAAAGTTCAGGCAGTATTTAATGAAAATTTGAACATTTTTAACTAAAATAAAATAATAAAGATTGGCAAGTTTATTGCCATATTAGACTTAAATTCAATGATCATTTGGCAATTAACAGCTCTGAAATTCAAAGTTAAATGACAAGTAATAGGTTAAATAGATAATATTTATCATAAACTATTATATTATAGTATACGTAATCATTATTTATATTAATGCTTTTGGAATGCTTTAACATTAATAGGTAAAATAATTAATAGCTTTAATGGCTTATCTTAATAATTAATGGCTTTCTGGTATCAAAGAACCAATTAAAAAAATTTACTGTTTATGGAACTGTCTCCCATCATTCTACTTATTAAATAGTTTATATTGGAATTAATGGGAAATGAGTTTCCAATTTACAAATTTTCATTTAAACAGTTTTTAAGATCCCAATAACCTTCCTAAACCAAGAAATACTATATATAAAATTGACAATCATTACAGGTAAAACTACACAAGAGCACTTTAGCAGTCAAAAGATTTTTATTCAAAAAAATCTTTTGAATAAAAAATTCAAAAATTTCTTTTGACTGCTAAAGGGCTCTTGTGTAGTTTTACCTGTAATTTGTATTTGGTGCAGTCTGATTGAATGTTTAATATGACAATCATTATTTATTTTCTTGATATTAATACAATATTTAAGACAAGATTCACAATAGCTAACAATTACATAGCTATTTTTGCAAGAGACTGAATCAAAATAACAAATGGGCATGACTAATAACATCCAGATCCTGAAACTTTTATAAGATGAGCTTATTGCCTTATTCACAATCTGGGAATGAAAGTTATTTACCTAATGTGCTGGTAAAGCCATGGAAGTCTGAGGGCATGCTACTTCCTCTTCTCAGTCCATCATTTTGATTTTTCCAATTTCATAGATGACAGTTTCTGCTATAAACCGAGTCTAGCACTCTAACTGTGCTGTAGTTGCATATGTAGTTTTAAATGTTTTTTTATGGATGATTAGCATTTATTTATTACAATTAATGTTCATATTTTCAATTCTTTTAATACTTCATATTTGAAAAAACTTGTAAATCCAGAACTCATTATGCAGAAGCTCATAAACCAAGAACTAGTTGTACATAAATTTCTAATTTACTAAAAAGCCACTAGGCTGGGCATAAAATTAGCTAAATTCAAATGAACTAAAATATTAGATTTACAGGAATACCTCGATTATCGTGGTTTCGATTATCGCGATTTTCGAATTATCGCGGTTTATAATTTGATACCAAAATTCCAATTATTGCGATCCAAATTCAAATTATCGCAGTTTCGGGATATAGCCCACTACATATGTAACCAGAATTACATTTACCCTCCAAGTAGCTCTCTTAAAGCACTTCGTTCTTATCCGAGGGCGCCTACTCACTGCTCATCATTAACTGTCTGCCATTGCCTGAAGTAAATGTGGACAAGGCCAGTTTAAACCCGGTAAGCAAACGATGCACTGTATCGGGTCAATTAAGAGTTTGGCCGTAGGGGAGCAGCTCATAGTATATGATTCCTTGCCAATCCCTCCAAACGCACAGCAAAACCTTCCTTGTTGTCAATCCTGGCTTGGCCACCGTTTGTGCCGGCTCACCGCGACTCAGCCATGACCGTTTTTGCTTGACGTTGTAAGTGATCCACTTTTCATTGCCAGTCACCATCCACTTCAGAAATGGTTCGACTTTGTTGCGATTCAGCAGCGATTCACAGATGGAAATTCGGTCCATGAGGTTTTTTTGCGTTAACTCGTGTGGCACCCGTACATCCAGCTTCTTTTTGTATCCAGCCTTTTCCAAATGATTCCAAACGGTTTCATTGTAAATAATTCAGCTCAATTTTTAAAAGTGGAAATATATATTTATTAAACTTGAAGATCTTTCAGCTTTATTAAGCCATAAAGCTGAAAGATCTTCAAGTTTAATAAATATATATTTCCACTTTTAAAAATTGAGCTGAATTATTTACAATGAATAAGAAGTGGGAAGAAATTATGCATTATTTTTACAAGACTTTGAATCATGTCAATTTTAGTTTTAGGCTATTTCAGTTAAAAGTTTTGAATTGTCATTAGTTATTTTTTGGTTTCTAACACATACCATTTCAGTGATTGTGTGACCATTGTTGTGAGATTCTGTTTAATTTAATTTTATTTTTCGTCTTAATATAATTTTATTTTTATTTTACCATGAGTTTGTTGAAATTTTTGAAATGAGTGAGAGAAAAAAACGTAAAACAGAAAATGAAAATCGAATGTATTAGTAGCAATGGGAAAATTAATTTTCCATAACAAATCACATGAGTAAACTGCTTTGTTTAATAAACGGTTTTCCTAACTTTTGTGATTTTGTTCGGAAAGTAATATCAATGTTTGGTAGTACCTAACTTTTGTGATTTTGGTCGGAAAGTAATATCAATGTTTGGTAGTACTTATTCGTGTGAAATTGCATTTTCTAACATGAAGATAGTTAAGAATCGATTTGAAACTTGCCTTGGAGATTTTTCTCTTTTACATATTTTGCGATACGTACAACAGGAATGGATATAAATATCCAGCCCTTGTAAATGCTGTTGCCTCCTCATTTATCATATTAAATAGTTACATACATACTTTTTTATATCTTTTAACTGCTTATATTTTATAACTTTTTGTTAGTATGTTTATAGGATGCAATCTGATAAATATAATTTTGTAATAAGGTTTGTTAATCTGGAAATAAAATTGGGTTCCAAAAAGCATTATATTTATGCATTCCGTTTGTTGAAACAATAGTGTATCAAATACCAGAGCCCTTCTCATTTTTTGTAACTGTGGCCCTCCATATCTCTAGTAAACAAGGCTGTGGCCCCGGGTTCATTATAATTGGACAGCACTGTTATAGAGAGAGAGTTCTGAAATGTTGGCCATATGGCAGCATAAAATTCAGGAATAATTCATAAAAAATATCCCATTCTTTTACTATTTGAATGGATTTTCAGATTCTATACTCACCTAGTCATTCTCAGTTTGAATTTGAGAAGTCGTTTCTAAATTCAATAATAAGATTAATTTCTAACATAGAAGAAAGTGGTTTAAAACAAAGAATTCAATTCCAGGAAGATTTATTAGTAATAAATCTTCCTGGAATTACCAGGTTAAATACAGTGAAATACAATATGTTTGCATAGGTAATGTATTTAAGTTGATATAAATTTATTGTTATTATTTGTGAATAGAGAACAATATGCATTTACATTATTTTCTTATTATCTATTTATTTATAATCATCGATGTAGTTATAATTTTATAATACAGTAGGTCCTCTACTTACCTTATTTTGATTTATGCAGTTTCAGAGATATGCAGATCTTCTGAATCTATTTTGTTAAATTTCTATAAATACAAATGAAAAATTAATTAAGCAATTTACT
Source organism: Olivierus martensii (assembly GCA_000484575.1). Classification (NCBI taxonomy): domain Eukaryota; kingdom Metazoa; phylum Arthropoda; class Arachnida; order Scorpiones; family Buthidae; genus Olivierus; species Olivierus martensii. Next base: position 4,572 of record AYEL01081991.1, on the reverse strand, counting down.
TTTTTACAAAAATATTACTTTTGGTCTTAAATTTTTATTTTCTATACTTAGTGTGCTGATATTTCATTTGGCCATTGTTTGTTAATCACCCATTTGTATATGTCAAATTTAAGCATTGTTGGACTTAGTTTTCAATTTATGCAAAAATTTTTTTGGTCGTGGACTTACTGTATTAGTAATCTACAAATTGGTGATCAGTGTGTGTGTGTTTTTTTTTTTTTATTATTATTATTACTTGACTTAAGGTGGTGGTTGAAGTATAAATTGATGCAGGATTTTAGATTATGCAATATAGATTACTTAAAAAACATTAGTGTCACACGTTTAATGTAAAAAATGTTTTTGATCAATTACATCTGTCATCAGTTGTATAAAAATGTTATATAAACTTAAAATGCAATATACACCTAGCCTCAATTTGCATGGCACTCAATTTACACTGTTTCGCTTTTACATGGTTTTTAAATGAAAGCAAAAAAATTTTTTTGGGTTTTGATTGTTTTGCATTATAAATTAAAAGAGTATCATATAGTCACATTTTATGGGTTTACGAGTTCGTAGAGATTAATAGAGAGTGAATACAGCAATATTTATTATAGTCCAATTTATTTACACACAAAACAAAATAATCTTGTTTCACTATAACTAAATCTAATACAAAATCCGATAATTATCTCACACAACACTAATTTATGTCTTTATTTCAGAATAACTCACAGTTCTTAGTCCACTTCCTCTTTCACAATTTATCGCTCACTATTAACTTTTACTGTCCAAGTCTGGCAGTTCAACTAAACTCAACTCACACTTGCAGCTCGCCTAATTATGTTTGAATGCTTTTATTGTTTTTATTTGTACGGAATATTGTTAATTTTTTTATACCATATTCGATGTTAATTAATGGTTTGTTTTCATTTTCAAAAATAAATTGAAAAAGTATAAGCATTAAATTGTCTCTAAAAATTTATGAACCAATCCCCCTTTTTTCCTTTAATCCGTATCTCATTTTACGTGGTTATAAAGAACATATCCTTGACTTTTCATTATCTTCTTTAGATCGATTTACATGGTTTACAGTTTAATTGAATTTATTCTTCTATTTTGTATGAATTCTACGTCTCGTTTTACACGGTTTCGGTTTGCACGATTTTTCCAGGAACGTATGTACCGTATAAATCGAGGGCTGAGTGTATATACATAGCATTTTAAGTTTATGTAATAGTTTTATACAGCTGATAGAATTCGTAGGAGATTTATGTATATAATCCTAATCTATGAATAGAAAGCTCAATTGAATAGAATGTCAATGAGTTTATAAGATCATTCGATTTTCAAAAATATTTATAATTCTATTGGTGACATAAAAAGGAAAGATTTTAATATAATGAACTGGCTAGACCTCACATTTATTAACAATGCATGGAAATGGTGCCAAAAAAAGGTATAAGGTGTAAGCTCAGTTTTCTCACACACTTAATTTTATAAGGATCATTTGTATTTTTAAATTATCCTCTCTTATGGTATGTTTGCATTGGACTGATAAGAAAAAACACAAATAACATGTTAAAATCATTTATAAGTAATCTTTTCCAACTTATAATCTACTCATGATAACTAATAGAATTATTTTCAAAATTTGAACTGTTCATATAGAACTCATTGATGTTCTATTTGATTGAGCTTTCATTTATAGGATTTCTATATACATTGTATTTTAAGTGTGTAAATAATAGTTTTTACAAGAAATAAAAAGAGCAGTACAGCACTAGGCAGCAAAGAATGTTTTATTTCACAAAAGAAATGTTTTCGACCACTGTCAACTGGTCGACATCAGCTTTAGTTATCCGTTTCACAGACAGTGGGGATGTTTCTCCAGATTATTTATTTATAAAAGTTAGAAAGAGCCATTGGTTGGTGACATGTGTTAAATTACTGTCCTTTAGGGACAGGAAACTTTATTTACAGTTTTTATTTTAAGTAACAATGTTATACAATACATACTATTGACCATAAATGTAAAGTCTCATGCAAGTAACAGTATAAAGATGCACGCGGTGGCGTTAAAAAATAAAAAATATATAAAAATAAAACACTAAGGTATAAGTGTAAAAGAGGTATAAGATAAAACTGTTACAAGTAAATTAAAAGTTTATTTACCCAGCAAAATATTATTATTACCTAAAAAACACACAGTTAAAGCGAATTACTTTTTGTGCAAGAGTCCATACTAGAGTTATAACAAATTAATCTTGAATCTAAAATGTGCAAAACAGTACAGAAATGTTTATGGAAGCATTACAAAAAGAGGAGACATCACAAGACTGAAATAGGTAAAGTAAAATAAATACAAAAATGCTAAAACTAAAATACTAACAATAATTCAGCTTTTTTAACAGGAAATAATTTTATTACTAAAACATTTTCAACCTTTCTTTGAGGTCCACATAACTTACAGTGTACGAAACTCTTTTCGTATGCATTAAATTATTTCCTGTTACAAGAACTGAATTATTGTTAAGGAAGTATTGCTAAAAAGCAGAAATGTCAAAATCTATACTAAAATACTAAAATTAATCATAAAAAAACATGTAATTAAAGTGCACTACATTCGTGTGCCAGATGCCAGAAATAGTCCTATACAACAATGTTCTACTTTACAAACATAAGAAAAAATACAAAACAGCAAAAACAAGTGTCAGAATGTGTGTGTCAAGCTGAACTTCGGCGCCCTTTTTAAGTATAATTATAAAAATTTTCACAAAGAAAAAAAAACTAAAAATATAAATATGAGTTTATTACCCGGGTTGTTTTTTAACAAAAAATTAATAATAATATTGTTTTTCCCAACTAGTATTTTGACTGTATGAACAATTAGCCTACCTAAATCTTTTTTTTTTTTTTCTGTCTTTAGATCAATAAATCTTTTCGTGGCACTTTCTATATTTATATTCTTTGCATGTCTTTAGATCAATAAATCTTTTTGTGGCACTTTCTATATTTATATTCTTTGCAATATCATTTTCTATAGACAAATTTGCCAAAGAATTCATTTTGTCTTGAGAAATGGAGGACCGTAAGTATGTTTTTATAAGCTTTAGAAAACTAAAGCTTCTCTGGCCAACGGCAACAGTAATAGGTATTGTAAGCATTATTCTTAATGCCACCCACAGATTTGGCGTGACATCCTGTAACTTATTAGTGTTTATGAATCCAATTTATAAAATATATAGAGAGGAACTTGCTTTTTTTCCATCTTAAAACATCAGATTGAAAAAAATATTTTATTATTTTCACTTTTTCTTTTTTTTTTTTGGAAGTTCCTCGATGGCGCCCCTAAGCACATGGCGCGCCCCGGCAACTGCCCGAGTTGCCAGTACCTTGAGCAGGCTCTGATTGTATATACATGTGATGTTTTTTCATATATCATACTTTTGTCACATATTAAAAACTGGTAATTATATCCGACGTTTTGAATGCTTAGATAATTTTATTATTTTTATTAGAAAATAAAACGATTTTTAATTATTACATCTCCATAATTTAAAATATCATACACAGTTAAGCTGCATTCAAAACGTTGGATATAATCATCAGCTTTTGATACGTAAAACAAAAGTATGATGTATAAAAAAAGTAAAGGAATAAAAGTTTTGCTCTGAAACTAAAGAAAGAGAAATTAATCAGCATAGATAACATTTTTTTATTTTTTGACAACCGACAGAGAATTCTAAAGCATGTACTCTGCATTATCATGTAAGACTAGGACTTTTCAGAAATAAAAGCAAATTTTTTGACTAAATTCTAAAGATAACGGAGGAAAAAAAAAGGAAAGCTATTTGAAGACAAGAGTTTTTGGTTTAAAAAATCGAAATTAAATGAAAATTAATAGTTATTAAAGTTACAATGAAAAATTATAATCCCTTTCAAAATGAAAAGCTTTCAGAGCGTAATAAGAAGGAATTGAATTGTTTATAACAAAAAAAATCGTTTTTCCACTTTTTTATATTACTTTTTTAACGTCTCTCGATTAAAGCAACAGAGATTATGACGGGAGGTTCGGTTATGTTGATTGATTTTCTTTCTTGAATTGAATTTAAATGTCTTTTAAGGCAAAAAAGTACTTCTAAAAGGAAAGTGAATTTTTTTGATGAAAAAATCTCTCAGCTGGTCAAGCACGTTTGAAAAGATTCGCTAAAATTAACACTTGATGTCAACGAAAACAAATTTTATAAAATTAAATACAGTATATAAAATGTGTTTATCCAGTAAAATTACATCGGAAATAAAATTAAAAGAGGAAAAAATATGTGACAATTGAAAAATATCAAAATGTCATAAGTACATATGATATGTACTTATGACATTTGACAAAATCTGTGCTAATAAATGATGTTATTTGTAGATTATAAATGAATAAATCATAAAATAATTAATATATATAATTGTTTAATATAATCAAAAACTTATTTTTAGTCTAATAGAAATGTACGCAGTTAAATTTTATTAGTTTATAGATTTTTGTCTTTTTTCATAACATGATATGAAATTTAATATTAATTTTATTTACATTAA
>AYEL01081990.1:0-25558 GCA_000484575.1 Olivierus martensii | reverse complement strand
TTATTTTAATAATATTTTCATTATTTTTATATCATTATTATAAAAAAATAAATAATTTTCTATGCATGGACAGTCATTATACACAACATTGAAACAATCATTCCTAGTAGAAATATAAAACAAGTTTGACACATTTCAAATTTAAATTGTTAGTAATAATACTTTATATTACAAAGTTACAATATAATCAATTGAACATTATTAAGCAATTAATTCAACATCAAATGTCATTAGGCCGCATTAAATCGAATATTTTAATTAAGAGCGGAAACAAATGATCTTAAAGAGCAAATATTTCGGTAAATATTTTAAATAATCGATGTTTTCTCGTTCATCGAATAATTATAACTTATATAAAATTTAAATTTATGCATTATTAGATAATAACAAAATAAACATTTGTTTATGTCAGATTTTTTTTTGTATTTACCTGAATTTTATATAATTTCTAGGAACTAATTACAATAATACATTACTCATATCTCTTCATAATGAACAAACTTAATCTAATTTAATAAACTTTGTCGACATTAAACAATTGAAATAAGCCATTAAGCTGTTATCAGATTATATTTTTGTGTTATTTTTGACTCTTTCCACTTTAAAATATAAAATATAAATGCAAGAATTAGGTTTCTATGTGTTTATACATGTTTGCATGATAATTCGCTTAAATATTATCTGATGTGAACAGAATTTATGTATGTATATTATTGTGATTCACTAGAATACAAATCTATGGAAAATTATCGATATGACATTGCTGTAATAAGAGAAAATATTTTCATATATTAAGAAACAATATCTCGCATAAATATTATTCAATACGAATGAAATTTAGATATTATTATTGGGATCCGATATGGAACCAACTCTATTAAAGATGATCGCTGTGGGATCTTATCTATTGAGCGTTCTGTATGTTAGTTCGATATTTTAAAATAAAAATCTTATTTATTGCTGGAATCAGGTATCCCGACAATAAATGATCAATAATATTAAAATGGTTGATGTGGGATCAATGTTACTGACGTAAAATAAGAAAAGATGTTCACAGGTGCTGAAGTAATATCTCGTACAATTATTATCTAATTTGAATGAAATTCACGATTATTATTGGGATTCAACAGAGGATCAAACTTGTTGATAATGATGAAACTATGTCATTTTTAACGACGTAATAATGATTCAATTTTGATTATTTTAAAATTTTAAAAAGATATAGTATCCAATAAGAAGGAAAATTCAGAATGATCGATTAATCGATTTTAAACTAACTTGTTTACAAAAAAAAAATTAACTGTAGATGTATTCACTTTGTTCGCCTGCTCATTCACAAGACAAGTTGAAAATCAAACTTCACAAAGCTTTTAACTTTTAAGGGATTGCTCATTGTTATCCAAGATATACGCTTATTAATTTTCAATATAGCTGGTGATCTTATGATAAAATAAAACAAAATTAGAAATATTAAAATGTCGATACGAACTATCTGTTCCACATGAATGTCGTTAGTCATTTGAAAGAATTTTATATTTTTATAACAATGGTTTTACATAGTTATTTTTTCCGATTATAATATAGTCGGAAAAAATATATTAAATATATAAAAATGGCCCGACAGATATATTATGTCTGTCGGGCCATTCGCAAAATATTTCAAGAACGAAAGCGTTTAAATTTTGGAAAATAATTTGAAATCTTAAAGTGCTCCCAATATAAAATGATGGAATTCTAAAATTTTAAAATTCTATTTGTTTGTAACTATTGGTCAAACAGGGGGAATATATTATTGTCATTGAAATATTTTTTATAAAAAAATGGATATAACAACATTTGCAGTTAATTTATATAAAATTAATTATTTTTATAATTTCCTACCCATATATCTTTGAAATTTATATTTTCGAAAATAACAGAAACATATACAGTATTTAAATACTAAATGTTGACATTAATAATTATTATTAATATCATAAGTGAATATAATAATTTGTGAAAGTGACTCGCAAAAAATACAAAGATATTTTTTAAAAAATATGTTTTCATATAGATGATATTTTTCTTGTGGGTTTATTTCTATTCCCTTCCATAATAATGCAGAAGTATAACATCTCATAACTCAATTGGGAACATTTTGAGCATCATATTCTACATTTGTTTAACTTAATAAGATAATAAATAAAAGTAATACTTTTAAAAACACATTTTAAATTTACTTATATGTTTTCTTGTTTATTTTAAAATTCCTTTTCAATACGAACTGTCGAAAATTGCAACTATATTTTTCTTTGTGGCTAATATTCAAGTTATGTACCTCGAAGTCCGCTAGCAGTGCAGATTCGTGATACGACTTTCTATATATTCTACCTTTTTACAGCCCACAGTAAATAAAATTCAGCAGAAAGCGATAGAATTCGTGAGAAGATGAGGGTAAGGATGTTACTCCAAGATATTTCGAAAACCGTAATAACATCTGAAACGAATTTCCATAAATTAAAATAACGTACGAGAACGTCTCGATATCCAACCCAAGTTTTTTTATTATAGGAATATAACACTTTGCTTTTCTTTATTGACGTTTCTCAAAAGTACTTTAAATTCATGTTTTAAGTTCCGCTTTAAATAATTTTGATGCAAACAACTAAAAGTATGTGAAGTACTTTGCGAGTTTTGCTTACGTATTAGAGACGACGGTGAAACTCTACTAAAAATAACTCGCAATTAAGTCAAATATCATTGGAATAAGTATGATAGATAAATTTATAACAAAGTTTTGTTGTTGATATTTACGTTAATTAACAAAAAATGATATCGAAAATATCTGCAAAAACTTTTATTAAAAGTTTATTAGACATATACACAACTTGTTTACACGAAACCTCATAATTTTATGATTTTATATATAATAAATAAAATGATTAAACATAATTGGAGAGATGTTATACGAATCTCAAAAAAAGTACTTAAAAGATCGTTAAAAAGCATGTAATAAAAACTCTTTCGAGAAAGCAAGTAGGACATAAACATCGTATTTGTAGTGTTACAAATATAAACTAAGTCTGGTAAATATTACAATCAAAAAAACACATACCGCTGTTAGAGATGCAGATCTCTTTTCAGCGTTTCCTTTCACAGTTCTTACAGACATTAACTAGTTTGTATCCGAACAAGTCTTCTACACATCGTCCATGTTCAGCAGATAAGGTGAACAGTGGGTTTGAGATTTTCAGCTGACGTTTACAACGCATTTTGGCGACAGTTAGAGACAGTGAGTCATTAGATACTTACTGACATGCTAAAATTACTCTATTCCCCTTGAAGTCACTTGCGTGCTGAGCTTTATTCATTATGTAGAACTGTTAAATTATTTTTTGTTTCTCATCACAAATTTAAACGACATTCGGTTCAAGAATTTTTTAAAAATTGCAAAATTGGTCGATTAAATATTCAAAGTAATCGGTTAATCTATTTTGGAAAAATAAAGATTTTAATTGCGTGGAATCAGATTACGTAAGTTTCTATATTCTTTAGGTTGAATAGTCTATAAATAGATCCAATTCTTATAAGAATTGAATAAGAATAGATTAATCTTATAAGGAGAAAATATTACATTGAATAAAATCTATTATAATGATAAAAGAATTAATAACTTTAAACAATATGCCACGAACTTTATCGAAATCCAATGAAGACATTAACCGAAACGGAATAAAAATGCCACAACATGAAATTTAAAGCGATTCTCTGAATTTTTTTTTTTTAATAAAACAGATAAAAATTCAGGAAGGAAGAAAAAATTTCTGAGCTTATCACTTTATTCACTTTCAACTGATATGATTATGTTTTATTCTTCCATTGATCTCTTTTAATCTGTAAATCTGCTTTGATTTTCAAGTAGAATGTAAACATTAACGAACAAATAACATACTCGAACGTTGTAGTATTTACAATATGTTTCCCTCCCTCCAAACATACGTCCAGAAAATTAGAAAAAAACAACGAAATTTTCATGTTTTAAAATTTATATTATTAAAAATGCTAACAAAAAATAATAATAATAAATTTCTCACCTGTAATTTTTGTAATCCTATGAGAAACAAGTTAATTTTCAAAAGAAATGAAAACAGAAGCTAATTAAAATCGTCTATGAGGTCTTACGACGTAGATGACAATCATGATAATTTTCTCTCTTGCGTGCATAGAGGAAGATGTCGTCGTGGTAAGTGCAAGAACTGCAAACTGATAGGCTCATTAAGACAGCCATGCGATATCTTTTTGGTAGAATGAAGCTGTGATTCTTCCAATAGAATATCAGTCATAAGCCATAACGTGATGAAAGTCCCTCGACACCCTGGTCGAGGTCTTTCCTGTTTATGTCATCAGCTCTTAAGTTTTTTAAATATTTAAAAATTATAATTATCCCATAAAAATCACACGATTATTCTGTTAATTTTCTTTTTTAATTTAAATTATCATCTGATTAAATTAATTCAAACAAATTAGAAATGTCGGTAAAAAATTTTTTTAATAAAATCTGGTATGCAGAATAGTTAGCTTATTTTTTCGTTAAGATAATTTTTATTGCTGTGAGCAATAAATTGAATTAAACTGAACACATAAAACAGCTAGTCGACCCGAAACGATTGTTATAATTATTTTGTTAAGAGAATGAAATAAAAAATGTAGATAATAATTATTTAATAGGATAAAAAACGAATTATATTTAGAAAGTCGTCGTCTCTCTAATGATGTCAACAGGAACAAACTAACTTGTCGATATAATTCATACTCCTTTGGTCACATCTTCGATCGCACATTCTGAAAGCAATTCTGACCTTCTGACAGACGAAAACTGTTCTATTATTGACTAGTTTCGAGTTTTCACAGGGAATGTGATAAGATAGAAAAAAAACTTCTACACGAAAGATATTATTATTTGAATCGTTCATAAAAAATTTCTTTTTTTGAATCTTGTAAAAGAAAAAAATGTAATAATGTTGTAAACATAATTATTATTTTTATATATTTTACACTTACATTATATCAATAATCATTCTTATTTTTTAAAAGAATATTGATTAAATTAAACTTATATATGTATTAATTAATTATAATAGAAAATCCGTTTCAAGTTTTACAAACTTTTCTTCCCTTTTTAATAAATTTCTAAACAATACTTTTATCAATTAAAAGTAGTCTATATAAAAGTTCTTTAAATGCTTATAAAAATTATATAAGAAATAATTGTTGTAACTAAATAGATTTATTGCACATTTATTGCAACTGAGAGTATGGAAGGGAAGTAATAACAATCATCAGTTTAATATATCTTGTTTAATAAGTGTTATATATCAAATATTTTTGTTCGCAATACACAATTTTATAAGATATTATTTTTGCATTAAAACTAATGGATAATACCCACTAGTCTTGATTTTATTCTTTAGAAGAGTTTAAAAAAATATATACATATATATTTTTTTATTTTTGTAAAACTGAATGCTGCAAGAAATTTTTTCGTGTTATTGATGCTTATACACTTGAAAGATGGCTGCAAATTTTAATAAAAATATATAAATATCAATATTATCGAATTTATTTCTCCCTATCCGTTAGGCCAGACACTCGGTGGTCTGCTGCAGGAAATTGCCTAAACGGAAACTGGACAAGTCCATTCACTTCATCAGGGTAAACCGACAAAATGGAGGTGATACACAAAAACACCTCTACAATATATATGTATGCACATTTATAATGTATAAGTATAGACATACAGCAGGCGATACAACATACAAACATAGACAATAAAATTCCAATAAAAAATTCAACTCGCATTTTGATCCATCAATATAAATTGAATGTCAATGTGACACCCGCGTTAAATATGACAGCTAGCATATTCACTTCACAAAGATAAATGAGAATTTTGTACAAATTACTTACTCTCTGTTTGAAACTCTCCGACCGACCGATGGAAGAACCTTTCTTGCTGCCAAGGCGTGGAAACATTGTAGAATAGAACCATATACAGCATGACCACTTGCTACAACTTAGGTATCGTCTGTATTCGTACTAGCAATGTCCCATTACTAGCAGGAAGTAGACCTTCCCATTAAGGGACACCGGGGTGTCTGTCCACCCTCATCAACATCCGAGATGTATACTTTCCACCCCGTCTCTTTCACGCTGCTGCGTTATAGAATGGCGTTCGAGTTTGCCAAAACCAAGCTACTATTGATCTTCAGTTTGCTAATAAAGAATTCCAACTACGCTTTGATAATGATTATTAGAAAAAAGAAAACAAAAATAATAATACGTATATACCGTACATAAATAAAATGTTGTCATTAACAATAATAATTAAGAAATAATATTTTTGTTGTTTAAATTATTAAATGAGGATAAAATATATAACGTGTTATCGTAAAAATATTATTTTTTTATAATAAAAAAAAATCATTATTAATTATAAATGTACTCGTACGTTCTTCGAAGCTAACATAGATAAAAAAAAAAAAAGAAAGATTTTTCTTAACGATCTTATAACCTGACAAAGCTAATTATACGAGTTTAAACTTAATCGTGAATTACTGGAATTAATTATTACACTAAACTAATAATTCTTGGTAATCCGTGCAATGATATAACTCGGAGGATATATTTATTAAATTTAATAAATTGAAAAGAAGTAAAGTATTCATTAAAACTATAAAATATAATCAAATAGTATCCTTTATAAGTTAAACAAAATTCATATTTTTTATTTTTAATATGAATTAATTAATGAATTAATTTATTTTATAACTTGCTCTATTTTTTAACCTTTTTTATTTAACTGTATAGTATTAGTGATATATTAAACAATTTTATTCGTAAAAATTAATTATTTTTCTTATTAAAATAATGCATTTTATATTTTTATAGATTTAATATAAACGTCAATATGTTTAATAAACATTTAATAAATAATTTCGTTTCATTGTTATGACAGAAAATTGTTTAGAATTTAATCGAATTCCTACAGTTGAATGACATTTTGACAAGAACTTAATAACAATAATAATAAACTTTAGTAACTGAGGAAAGGTTTTAGATTAAATTTATATTTTAAGAAAATCGAAAATATAATTTAAAACCGAATTATTTTAAAGTTACTACTGTGCAGTACTTATTTTTATTTCTTAAGTTAATTTAGTTGTAAAATATATAACATTGTTTATTTGGATTTAAGTTCTGGCAAATGTTTCTTTAACTCAGAAATGAAGAATAATAATAAAACAGTATCCTGTGAAAAAATGCTACGAAAATATAAATCACCATGGCAAACCACAAGCCATGGCACCATGGCTTGTGGTTTTCTTTGTTTTTTCTTTGCTGAAACGTATTAGAATTTGGAACACTTTTGAAAGAATAGAAGCCTGATGATGGTAAAAGATTACCGAAAACGTTTGCTAAATTAAGTAAATAAAAGATAACTCAACTGCTAAAAGTGCTGAAGGTAAGAAATTAGTTTACGAGTAAAAAGCAGTAAAAATGGAAGATAATAATAGCATTGTTTTGATAGAGATCACAAGCCTATTGACCTCATCCTATGGGTGCATTCTAAGACCAAAATGTTGTAAAATCTCTCTCTTACCTTATTTAATAAATCTTTGATTTGTTTTGTGTCTGAGTTCATTTTAATCGGGAAAAACTATTGTACTCCCATTCTTACCTATAAGTCCACGAACGCACATGGCCTAAGCCTGTCATTCCGTTAGATTAGTTAAGCCGCCATATCCTCGTGAGATATTTTTATCTGGCGGCAGCCACTTACACAGCTCATCACAGGCTGGCCAACACACATGATGGGGTCAATCGGATGGTTGAAGGATAAGGTTCAATGGGCCGAACCTGGACTCCTTCTGAAATATTGGATAACCCGGATCCTCCAGGATGGTAAGCCACAGCTTTACCATGCAGCCATCCAGCCAACCTGTCATTCTGTCAGTCTGCAGGTCCCACAGTTTGTTCTGTGAAGTGTTCATTATCTGAACATAAAAATCTTTTGCAAAAGTGTTCGTTAACCAATTTGTTCGTTATCCGAATAGTTCATTAACTGATCACCCACTGTACTTACAATTACAGATCAGCACACATACAACATGGTGAAGATAAGAACTTTTTGGCCTCTGGTCATATTTCATATATATATTTGAAAATTCATAAAAGTAATTCAAAAAAAATCTAAAACAAATAATTTTATATTAATTCACTAAAAATTTTTTATGTACATATGTAGTTCCTAATTTAAAAGTTCCTCTATTTATAAATTCTTTTTTCAAGTCTGATAAATAAACTCATTTAATAGGACCAAAATAATTAAAATCTATCTTTAATAGTACTTTTGGATAAAGTTCCTCTTCAGTTACAAAAAACAACCAAAAAGAATAGGACATCAGGCTTAATTTAAATAAAATTATTATACCCTCCAAGTGTCACGCAATTTGTGGGACAGTCCAGCATTTCCTGAAGCAATTCCGCTGTCCTGCCTGCAATAGCCAAATGTCATGCTTTTATTGTTGATAAATCTGTTAAAATATTTATTAAACATTATACTTATACTGTTTAACATTGATGTTCGTAGTCACCACATTCATCAGTCAACTGCTAAATGGCACGACAAAGAGAATAGAAACCACTGAACTTTGATAGCTCCTTAGCTCCTGGATAGCTCTAATGATGCCTTCTGGCATGGAACGAAATGACCACAGAGAACGAAAAGCCTAAAGCACATGCTGATAGGAAAACTAAATTTGATCTGAAATGGATCAAAGTGTTCCGATGCATCAGGAAGGACAGAAATAGTGACTTTCATGCCTTTTGCACTATTTGTTGCAAAAATTTGCAATTGAGTACCAAGGAAAGAGAAACATTGAGCATCATATGACCGGGCCTGAACACGTGAAGAAACAGAAAGATATAGACCGGGGTGGGCAATTATTTTCTGCCGCGGGCGGATTAAACCATCTTCAGGATGAAGCGGGCCGTATAAAAATTGAAAAGTACTTAAGGGCGAATTTAACCTTACGGCACCGTAATTATGTAATTACTAATTATTATTATTATGTAATGAAATTATTAATAGATTACCTAATGTTAATTGAAGCCGCATGGTAAAGCTTTGACTTACCACCCTGGAGGATTCGGGTCCCACACCTCCAATTTTTTAGGAGGGGTCCGGAGCCGGAGGATCCGGGTCCCACACCTCCAGTTTTTCAGGAGGGGTCCAGGCCCATCAAATCCGGGTCCCACACCTCCAGTTTTTCAGGAGGGGTCCGGAGCCCGGCTCGTTGGAACCCCATCCTTCAACCATCCGGTTGACCCCATCATGGGTGCTGGCACAGCCCGTCCTAACCTTTTTGCCGCCGTATGCAAATCCAAAAAATGCCACCTTAGACTTCAAAAAACTTTTTTCCGCTCTAGTTAGGCGAGCACTGAATAATAGTACAGATGCTTTGTGGCTGAGTGCATGTGCATCACTATTTACTACAGCTGTACCCAGGGTGCATTGTGCTTGCAGTTAGGCTAGGGCAATGATGTGTGCTAGAGGCTGATATAATCTAAGTTCGAAGTTCGAACTACAATTAAATTAGACTTAATTTGCAGTCACAGCTGAAATTAAATATTAAGGACATATAGTTTCAAAATCCCATATTTGCATTTTGCCGGAAGTTTTAGTTTTTGACTTGAAAATTCAGTATGCACAATTCCTTCAATATCTGCAACTACGTTATCCATGAAAGAGGAACTTAACTTATTGAACAAAAGAAAAATAGAAATACAGGTATCCCTCCTATAACATGACTTCCTACAACACGATTTGAAAATTACGGAAACCCTCATATAACACGGTTTCATACACACAATATTTTTCAGGAACCTATCTGGCATGTTATAGGAGCCTGTACAGCATGATAATCTGCCTCTGCCACAAAAAATAAAAGATATTAATAAAATCGTTAAAATGGAACTAAAGATTTTCAACTGGAAAAAATAAGGGATAAATATATTCAAATGGTAATGTGTTCTAGTTTGTGCGGCGGGCCGTATAAGATGCCTTCGCGGGCCGGATCCGGCCTGGGGGCCGCCTTTTGCCCACCCCTGATATAGACAAAAGCAGATCTATCACAAGGGTTTTTCTGTAAGTAATAAAATCAAGAGACAGCCGGAGTGCACTGAACAATGAGATACTATCAAACTTAGTATGTGCAAAAATAAACAAACTTTTTAAAGAAGCATGTTTTAATATGCTTCTTTAAAAATTGTCAGTGCACTGACAAAATGTAAGTCAGTTATATGGATGTATAATAAAGTGCATACTAGGGATTGCAATACTGGTAAACCGTTTTACCGGTAAATTGCGAATTTTAGCCTCAAATTGTTACTAGTAATTCAACATTGATTTTACCAATAATTTGGTAAATTATGTACATAACTATCAATATAATACACTTTTTTATATTTATTTGCTGGGCTGCAGTTGCTGCAGGCAGCACTGAATAATAGTACAGATGCTTTGTGGCTGAGTGCATGTGCATCACTATTTACTACAGCTGTACCCAGGGTGCATTGTGCTTGCAGTTAGGCTAGGGCAATGATGTGTGCTAGAGGCTGATATAATCTAAGTTCGAAGTTCGAACTACAATTAAATTAGACTTAATTTGCAGTCACAGCTGAAATTAAATATTAAGGACATATAGTTTCAAAATCCCATATTTGCATTTTGCCGGAAGTTTTAGTTTTTGACTTGAAAATTCAGTATGCACAATTCCTTCAATATCTGCAACTACGTTATCCATGAAAGAGGAACTTAACTTATTGAACAAAAGAAAAATAGAAATACAGGTATCCCTCCTATAACATGACTTCCTACAACACGATTTGAAAATTACGGAAACCCTCATATAACACGGTTTCATACACACAATATTTTTCAGGAACCTATCTGGCATGTTATAGGAGCCTGTACAGCATGATAATCTGCCTCTGCCACAAAAAATAAAAGATATTAATAAAATCGTTAAAATGGAACTAAAGATTTTCAACTGGAAAAAATAAGGGATAAATATATTCAAATGATGTATGATTCTTTAATAATTATTAAACCAACAAGTGTGGAATCTGAAAGAGTTTTTCTATGGCCGGATTATTTTGTACAAAAATTTGATCACAATTAGGAGACCAAAGTGTTGATCAGTTATTTTTCTCACATGCTTATTTTTTAAAACATGTTGACAAATAGATTATGTATTTAATTATATATTTTATAATTGTTTTCATTGTGAAAAATTATACATGTAAGCCTATAAGTATTATTTATAATTTGTTATAAAATTGTTGAATTTTATTTATATTATTTATATTTAGAATAAAATTTCTTTTCATATACTTTTGTTAGAATATATAAGAATCAAATAAAAAGTCTTATTATTATGAATTTTTATTTTTATTTTCATGGTTTAAAGAATTCCCGGTAATTTACCAATACACTGGTATTGTTCGAAAAATTTTATCAAATTATTGGTAATAGAAAAAGTCAGTAAATTTGCAATCACTAGTGCATACAAATTCGAAAAAATGAACATTTATAGATTATATATCTAAAATGAAAAATAAACAATTTGTCCAGCAAATGATCTGTATGTCCAATATTTTGACTCATTGTGTCCAACAATAGAAGGGTGAGACTTTGGAGAGTATAAATTATGTAGTATTATATAATGATTACAGAATAAAAATACCATAAATTAAAACCATACAAATATATACACAAAGATAAATTAATAATCATATATAATAAAGGAATAAGCATGTGGTGTCCATGTTTCTGCACATGTGCGAACTCCCGCGCCAGAAGTGTCGCTGTTATTATTTTCTCTCCCTTTGAATCTTTAATTGCGTCTTCTGGAAAACTAAATCCCAATCTCATTATAACAGTTGCTTTAAATTTCGTAGTTCACCCTATTTATGTCTGTATTTCTTTTTGTTATTTGACTTCAATTTCTGTCTTTTTCAATCGAAAAATGTTGACTGTTCCCGGCTCGAGAGTTCAATTTGCATTTGGAGCATCGAGGCTACACAAATTTCAGTTTGCATTCGGTGTGTCGAGGCTACATAAAAGTTGCATTTAAAAAATATTTAGTTCAGAATTTAAATAATATTTTATTCATTTCAGAAATTATAATTTTTTTATTTTAAGATAAAAATTGTAATTATTATCTAAATAACTGAAACAGTAAATCGATAGTTTGATAGTTGCCAATTTCATGTAAAAAAAATTCAAAGTTTGGTCTGGAGGAAAAATCAAGCAAAAGCATTATATACAAGGTTAACGATATTAAATAAATGAAAAATCTCAAATTTGACAGATAAGAAACAAATGTTTCGTTTTTGATCTATTTGGGCACATAGTGACCAGGGGCTAACTAGTACACACATAAATAAATAAATTATAAAATAACTGCATATTTTTTAATTTCAAATTAAGTCTGATATTTTATTCTTTTTGATTGTTTCTTTTAACTGAAGAGGGACTTTCTTAAAATATACTATTAAATTTTCATTATTTTACTTTTATTAAGTAAATTTATTTATCATTCTTCATTTCTGGAACTAGTTTATGTTTTTTTTTTTTTTCAAGTACAAAGTATTCACATAATTAAAAATATGAATATTAATTGCAGTAAATAAATACCAAACATTCATGTATATGATATTTCAAACCATGTACATAGTTATACAATATTCAATTCAGCTCAAATGCAATATATAAATTAAATACTCATGAAACTCTTATTTGGAGAACAAAAACTTTTAGTTATAGTGCTTTTGGCTTATAGTAGCCCTTCTCAGTAAATATACAGGTAGGCCTCAATTAGTGCGAATAATTTGTCCCACGAATTTCTTGCACTATTTAGGTATTAACTATATGTAAAATATGGTAATTGGTTCTTGCTTTGTGAGATCCGGCCAATTAACTATATGTAAAATATGATAATTGGTTCTTGCTTTGTGAGATTCCTGTTAACTATATGTAAAATATGGTAATTGGTTCTTGCTTTGTGAGATTTCAGCCATTAGCCAACCTCATTGAATAATACAATACTAACTGTTTAAGAAATATTTATTTTTATATTTTACATCGTTATTTCATCATCTAAATTAATAACTTACCAGGAATTGTGTCTCATACCATCAAACCAACTTTCAAATCTAAAGTGGAAGTTGAGCGCCGCTTTTTTGTTGCTCACTCTCTTGAATAAAAAAAATTTTATTTTTCTTATTATATGAAAAAAAATTCATAATTTCTTATAAATTATTACATGAGATACAGATAGTCCCTGACTATCTCAACTTATGACCACTTGTACTTATGATAGTAATGTAATTAGTAAATTCTGTGATTGATCAATGCAATTTCATGAGTTTGAATTCCTGATCTAAATGTCTGATATATGAAAAGCATCCTAGAAGAGCTTTTTCTGTCTGGTTCTTGTAGCTTTGTGTTCTTTATTTTTATTAAAAGAATATATAATGTTCAAGTAAACATTAATAATGAGAAATCCATAAATTTTTCGCATTTATGATTTATGATTGTTCTGATTTATGACAATGGAATTTGAAACTGAATCCTGTCATAAGACAAGGACTACCTATATTTTAGTTTCTTACCATTATTTTTGTTACAGAAATTTTTTATGCTGAACTGTGCTATTTTAGTGAGAACAGAAAATTCCTTTATACTGTGCAAAATAAAAATTTTGCATTATCAGTAAATTCTTTAACAATCAAATACTTTATTAATAAAAACATTTTCAATGCACTTTGGCACCTCCTTAGCTTTTATTACACAATAAACTCCTGTTATATTAGGTCTGAATAACTAAGCTATAAACTAAACAAATAATCATGGATTGTTAATGTATCAAAGTATTATGGGAAATATGAAATTGGTCATTTTATAAAAATTGCGATAGAAATATTAAACAAAAGAACGAACTATAATTTAATAATTTGGCAGTTTGAAACTAAGAATATATCTATCCATTAATTAATAAGTAAACTTTAATTTTAATGATTATTTTAAATAAAAATGTATACTAATCCAGAATTGAAGTGGGATTTTTAGGATAATGCCCTAATATCATTCTAATTTGATCACCAGGACATCTGATAGCTGAATGATAGCTGCCAACTTAATCCAATATAAGTGCAAAATTATGATTATATAACTTAGCTGAAGTGGAAATATGTGATTATCAAAGTTTTAATAAACATGATAATTTGTAAAAATTATAATGACGACAAGTGCCTAATTTGTCCATTTAGCTGATGGCCATTCAAGTGATTGAAGTTTATCATCAGTGAATAAAGAGTTGAATTTATGTTTTTGGTTTTTAGCAATTATTATCATATTCAATTAATGTTTTTATCAATCCATATATATCTTAGGAATTGAATATGATGTCCTTTTATTCTAAATTTGTATAATTTCAGAGTTTCTGTTAATTATGGAATTACGCTATCTCTCCAATCCATTATTCTATGTAAGTCACAATAAAAGAACTACTGGTAAAGTAATTTAAAATATTGATAATTTATCAGTCACTATATTGAAGTTTTGAGATCCATAAATTATATCCAAACACCTCTGAAACAGTAAGGGATGAGACTCAAGATATAATTAAAGATTGTTCAGATAGAAAGTTCTCTCTCTTCTACATAGTCTTGAAATATTAATTAAGAAATAATGATTTATTTTTATGTTGAACATTATTCTATCTGAACAATTTTATTTTATAAATATGTTAACTAACTTAGACATTTTATTAATAATTAATTCATAGTTGGTGCCACTCTTTGTTTAATCATTAATATACTTATTAATTATGAGATGACACTAACATTAGTATAAATTACCATATTTCCAATTATTTAAATTTCTGTTAATTACCAAGAGATTAATTTGGCAGTTTATATTCTATTATGAGAGTTAACTTAAAAATAACATATAAGAAAAATAAATCATTATGTCATGATGATGATGATGACATTGTAACATTTATTTGCTGGTTAGATCAATCTTAACATTGCATAAAAAACTAGTAGATTCAAATATTAAATAAATAGAAAATAAATGATATATTTGGAAAGTAAGTGATTTCAGTTCTTTCCAGAATTTCTTGTTTTAATCCAAATGTTCAATATTACTAATCTCCAGTAAATTTATCGTATATTAATGTTATTTACAATTGATGGATTTTATCTTCTATAGTTTCTCTATAAAATCATTGATGATTTAATATCTACGAAATAAATGTCATATGATTATTATCTATTAAATTATTCTATACAATAGTATATTTTGGAATGATTAGTGATATGAAAAACACTATAGAAAATTTTTGAATGTCTTTGAATTGAATTGAACAACAACAACAAAT
Source organism: Olivierus martensii (assembly GCA_000484575.1). NCBI lineage: Eukaryota > Metazoa > Arthropoda > Arachnida > Scorpiones > Buthidae > Olivierus > Olivierus martensii. The sequence continues at coordinate 10,070 of AYEL01081990.1, read as the reverse complement.
TTTATGTTACTGTCATTAATATGTTTCTATTGCTTTTTGTTTGAATGTCACATGTTTGCAATTTGTTATGTATTTTTTGGGACATCTTTTAAATTTTATTGATAAAATTTAGTGTAGTCAGTTTTAGTTATTGTGATTTTACTACAATCTTTGTAATTTCTCTAAACTTATTTAGAGACAGCTGCTACTCCTTCAGTATGGTTTTTGGACCGAGCATTGGAATGGCATTATTTATCTCCTGACTTTTCTTCTTATCTTAGACTGGCTCTAGTTCATTTAGGTATTCCACATTGGCAATATATTTTTACACCTTGGGGACCACCACCAAAAACAAAGGTATTTCATTGATATTTCAAAATGAGAGATTTTCTCAATAATTTAAATTTTTTCCTCTATTTTCAGCAAATTCTTTCTGCTTTTGTGTCAGAGAGATTAGCCATGGACCAGATGATACATTCAACAATTGGTTCTATGAAATCGCCTGCTTTTTAATAATTAAGCTAAGAATTTTTTTATTGGAATCTTGATTACAAATAATTTGATCAATAGTAAATTTCTACAAAGTTCTGTTGCTTTTATTAATAATAAAATTTTGGTTAATGATATATTTACAATGGTACATTTATCACTGAGTACATGACCTGGCCACCTGAATTTTCAGGTACTCAAAAATAAAGATTTTTTTTATAATATTAAATATTTGAACTCGCACTAATCGAGGCCTATTTGTATTAACATAACACAAATATTGTTAGTTTCGTTTCAATTTTAAAAAAATCTGTATTACTAATAACAACAAGACAAAACAAATATCCTTAAAGTTAATTCAATAATTGCTATAGCTACAAAGAACATTGAAATATTGGTATATCACAACTAATAATGATATAACTATATTACATTAGATTAAACAATGAATAAATAATTAGCTAACCTTTAACAAATAAAGTTAATATAAAATCACACAATACTCCTGTATTAACAATATTTACTATATCAGGGTTATGCTCAACTCACAAAACTTGATTTAACAAGTTAATAGCATTATCAGTCCAGGTCTTTCTCTTAAAAATCTGGAGGCTTTCTACCATTTTATCTTTAATTGGATCTTCAACTATTTTGGCTAAATTGGGTATCATTATACCTAAAAGTGATATCATATTTCAGGCATGCTCAATCTGTGGCCCATGGGTCACATTTGACCTGCAGAACTATCTGATGTGGCCCTTGATGTCAAATCTGAATGTTGTTTTTGTCATTTTCATTTTACTGGTATTGTATTTCAAAAATTATTAAAGAATCATATTTTTGTCTTATTCACAGACCACTTAAATTACCTAAGTGGCCTGTGCTCTTCAAAAGGTTGAACACTGCTGTCATAGTTTAAGGCTCTCTGTACAAAGCCATTTTTTCTAAATTTATGGCAATCCATATTAACTTTAAGGATATCTGTTGTGACTTGTTGATATGGTAATAAAGAATTTTTTAAAATTGTAATGGAACTAGTGGTATTGTATCATGTTAATATTGTATCTGATACAATTAATGAAGAAAATAAGCAAGAAAGTTATAAAAATTTATATCATTATATTGATATAAAGCATCTGAGTGAAAGAATTTCTTATAAAAACAATTTGAGGACCCAATAAGCAAAAAAATTTATTAACATATGAATTACAGATTATAAATTATTGTATAGACAAAACTGATTTAAACAAATTTAGCAGATTATTTGATCTCTTCTCTGGTTTTATACCACTTTCCAATTAGAGGAAATAAAAATAATAATTATTATAACAATGAATTAAAAATGATTAAGGAAGTAAACATGATTTAAATTATCTTTTTTTAGGTATTATTACAGTTTCAAATGTACATCAATTAACTCAGCAGTCAACTTATAAATTGAATATATCAGCTACTGACGGTGTCTATTCCAGTTATGCACAAGTAATGATAGAGATAGAAAGTGCTAATCATCATAATCCTGTCTTCACTCGTACTGTATATGAAGTTGCATTGAAAGAACATCTTCCAATTGGAGTATTGATTGTAACTGTGACAGCTATAGATAAAGATAAAACAGAATATAATAAAGTAGAATATAATATTCAAAGTGAAGAACTAAAAAACATATTTCATATTGATTCTGAAACAGGCAAGTGTCCATTTTTTTAAATTTAATTTTAATATTCTTATATTATTTTTAAGATTATAAATACAGTGGATTCTGCTTAATTGGGACAGTCATGTAATACATTGCAATACAGTAGGTCCTCATTTAATATTGTCCAAGTTAACACAAAACAGTCGATTCTGCTTAATTGGACCACCAAGAGAACTGGCTGAGCAGGGCCATAGAAAACTGAAAATGTTACCAGAGATTATTATTAATACAGTGGATTCCGCTTAACTGGGGCAACGCATAATTGCGAACGGAAACCAAACTAATAAACTAATACATAATTTAAACGCTTAATTGGACAGTAGCAGAAAAGGAATTTTCAATTTTTGATATATTTTAGGGTTTTTGCAAAAGTATGGCAACACTTACAAGTATGTACACTAATACTTGTTATGTGCTTTCTTAGAAAAATCCTTATATAAAAATTATAACAACATTTTATTGTACTGGTATTTTCAGGATAAACATTTCTACAAGACAATACAGACTAACACAATGGAGTGGTCATTTCTTCATGTCCTATTACATAAACATTGTCAACACACTGTTCACAATGGAGCAGGTCATTTCTTCGCATCCTATTATATACACATCGTCGACACACTGTCGCCACACTAATATAAACATCCATTCTTTAGTAAAATTATAAGTAAATATCATCACTCCATTCTTTAGTAAAATTATAAATAAATATCATCGTTGATAAATAATGCATAACAATTAGTAAAATTATAAGTAAATATCATCGTTGATAAATAATATATCTTTAGTAAAATTATAAGTAAATATCATCATTGATAAATAATACATAGCCTTTAGTAAAATTATAAGTAAATATCATCGTTGATAAATAATGCATAACAATATTGTATTCATATTGTATTTGGCAACACTAGTGTGATGAGAATCAGTTATCTATCATCCTGAGTCTGGCAAGTGTGTCTGTTTAAGATCAGTGTGATGCAAATTAATTATCTATCGTCGTGCATCTGGCAAGTATATCTATCTGTCGTGGTGAGTCTGGCAAGTGTGCGTCTACTTAAGAGTCTGCCATTGTACCTAGAGATATTCATTTACAGTGTCAATTTTATTTAAAATTTTTAAATCTTTACCAAGATCATTTACAGTGTTGATTTTATTTAAAATTTTTAAATCTTTGCCAAGATGCTAAGAAATGATTTTGCACATTTAAAATTTTTAAATCTTGGCCAAGATGTCAAGAAAGGATTTTACACTTTCGAATAAAATTGCTTTGCTTTTTAAATCTTTGCCAAGATGCCAAGAAAGGATTTTACACTTTCAAGAAAAACTAAATCTTTGCCAAGATGTCAAGAAAGGATTTTACACTTTCGAGTAAAATGCTTTACTGGTAAAATTAAAAGCCAGCCATTTAATACAAGCTATCGTAGACTCTCTGAAATAAACCAAAATCTACCATAGAAAACCAGCCATTTAATACAAGCCATCGTAGACTCACTGAAATAAACCAAAATCTACCGTAGTGTAATACAAGCCATGATAGACTCGCTGAAATAAACCAAAATCTACCATAGCGTGTTTACTACAACAAGAAAATCAACTGCGCAAGGAATGGGCATTAAAGAAAGAAATTCCAGGAACATTCAAAAAAAAGCATGATTGAAAGGATCCAGATTTCTGTGAGGCCCGCATGGCCCGCTGAGATTGCAAGATACGATAATATGATGCTCAACAGGCAGATAGTCTAGCAGCGGTTTGTGGCATGAGTAAGGACGGGTAACGAGACTTTAGACACAGACGGACATAGAGACAACGTTTGTGTAAACAAACATCTTCCTTTATTGGAGAGAAAGGTTACAGTATTACGAAACCCGACAATTAAAGTTGGAGGACATGTACTTCGTATATAAATGGGTTTCTCCAACAGTTGGCGCTTGGTCAGGTGGGTTTGTCTCTCTCCTTCTCCTTCGGAGCGGCAAGGTGGTCTCTCTTTCTGGGGTGAAAAGTTCGGTTTCTTGAGGAGCTGGTCCTGTTGAGTCAGCAGCACCAGATGACAGTTAGGCGGTTATTTTGAAGGAATTAACCGGCCATTCGTTTCTCAAGTAGTGTCGAGTCGGCAGTCGAAATGACAGGGCCCAAAGACTAGAATAAAGTCTAGAATCCAAGACTTGGATTCTAGAGGTCTTAGAGTTTGTTGAGAAAGCGGGCGAGATACAATCAGTTCACTGCAGCAAAGGAGAAGCTCAACTGCTTCCTTCGAAGATCGAAGACTGACTGACTGTCCCTTTGTTCCAAGTCTCTCTCACCCACTTGGTTAAAACAATAAACATATCGTCCCTTTTTCCCGAGAAGTCGCCATTACAACCCCGGTCACATATTTTATACCAGCCCCACCAAGCACTTGCACAATATTCGAGCCTTCTACAGCCCGAACTGCATCATGTTTATTATTCTTTCTGGGATGGTGGAGAACGGAGTATCTTGGACTGGCTGGAAGAAAGACGCATTTCCCGTTGTTGACTACAAAATTGTCAACTCCGCTGAATTACGATTATGTGTGGAATGACATTCTCCAGCAGGCCCGACTCCGAGTCTCTACAAATCAAAGAAGCATTAGATCAATGATTTTCTATAATTAGCAGGCAAGGCGTGAATATCAGCAGCCCCAGTACCAGCGAAGTCAGAGGAGATTGGTAAAAAACTAATAATTAGGTATCTATTTTAATAAAGCATTAAAATAGGTACCTAATTATTAATATTTTACCTATTATTTATTTACCTATGAATTACATATTTATTTTAGAATTTATTATTACTTCGTTTAATTGGGACAACTGCTTAATTGGGCCAAAATGGCTTAGTCCCAATGTGTCCCAATTAAGCAGAATCTACTGTAATTATTAAATAATATTAATATAATTTTAATTAAAAAATTAAACTTATTTAATTTGAATCAGTATGATGATAAGCGATAATTACTTATAAAAATAATTTCCGTAATCATAATTCTTATTTTGATTTGTTTAAGTTCAAACATCATAGCAGAATTATAATTAATGGGAATTTATTTTATTTTCATAACAGTCCTTTCAGCATCATTTAAGCCATCAGTTACAAGCTTTTCAATATAAAGATAGAAAAAATATTCTAAACTTTACAATTCAAATACAGGATATTTCATTCTAAGATTATAAATTGTTTACTAAAAATATAACATATAACAGGAGATAATTTAGCAGGAATAACAACTATTACTGCAAAACCATACATAAAAAGAATTCAATCAACACAAATGCAGTAAAAAAAAGTTTCAGATAGCCTTTGATTTCTTCTTGTTACACTGACATGTACAACAGGAATATTTTTGTCTAAAATTTCTAGTGGGATTATATACACACCTGTTTATGCAGTTCATATAAGAATCCTTAACAAAACAATTAACAAAAAAACTAACATAAAGTCGAAATGACTAAGTCGAGGTATGATTGTATTCTATTTTTTGTTTTTTTAAGATTTGTTTAATTATATTAAAAATTATTATACTATAATAAATATATATTTTTTATGCATAAAAACTTTATTTATACAAAATATGATATATTGTTTTATAGTATTAAATTGTAATTAGAAAGTATTTATAAAATTAGACTTCTATGAAAATGAGAGCATATCAATTTTTATGAAAAAAGGGGATGCAGACACAGAGGGCTGATTGTTTAAATGCCTTCTAGACCTCGGCTGCGGTCTGAACCATGGTTTTATAAAACTTACATTGCATAAACGAAGTGTCTTAGCAGATGTGGCTCAGAGAAGATCTAGAAAACCGTTTTCTAAAGTATATTTCTAGACCAGCCACTAACCAGGTTTAGAATTTAGACTCCCTCTTCTTGTGCATGCGTTAAATTTTTATAGTTTGTAGAATCCTTCATATTTAATTTGAATTATTATTGAGTGGAATATAATTTAAAGAATATATTAAATGTTTTAAGTGCAATTTAAAACATTCTTCATTTCTTCACTTCAAACTTCTGCCATATTACTGACATCATCAGTTGAACCTGAGATACTGATTGGCTGAAAATTTTCAAACGATGGGGGTGTATAGGAACTATAGTAACAGCTGAGGTTTAGGCTCTGCTCTGTTAGACTCTGCATAGTCAACGTCTTTGCAATGCTTGTAAAACTGCAATTTATCTGAATGCCTTCTAGAAGTTGTCTTTGCTGTAAATCGTGGTTTATAGAAACTCCATTTAAACACTCGGCCAAGAAAGTTTGAAAATCACTGAAATAAATAAAAGAAAAAGAACAGTTTGGCTTAGAAGTACAGTAACTGTAAAAATGGTCTTAATAACACTTACTATGGATTGATTTGTCATTGAATTATAGTTTATTTTGTCATCTTGTATTACTCTGGGTAATTGTTTATAAAGACACCAGCACAAAAATTGATACTCTAGAGATGAGCCCATGAGAAAAGGGGGATGGAAAGAGGGCTGAATCTCACAATGTTTGAACTTATTTGTAATTCTTCTCTGATAAGTATAGCAGAAGATAGAAAGTTATTTTTGAGGTAACAAGTCAAAATTTTATAAACAGGTATTCCCTGATTTTTGCAACTCTAACAGTATAGGCTGTACATTGGGGTCCAAATATTCTTCCAATTCTCATTATTTCAATTTCCAACTCTTCAGATATATTATTTAATCCTCTTTGATATCTATTTGATATATGGTAGTAAACATAAATTTTATCAAGAAAGATTTAAAGTAAATTACTTGATTTACATCTTTTATTGCATCAACCAGAGATAATTGAATATGCTGGCTTAGACAGTGCCAAATTAAAAAATCAATAAATAGCCAAACTTGCCAAAATCAACTTGCAACTAAGTTTTTTGTTTAAAATTTATTAAAAATTTAAACTATTGCAATTTCTAAGAATTATCAATATCTAATTAATTGTTTTAAATTTTAAAATTTATTCCGAAATAAAAATATAAAAATAATAAAATAAAACATTATTATTATATTAAAAACTAATTTTTTTCAGAATAATTTTTTATTAGCTCTATTCAGAAAAAATATTTTATTCTATAGGTGAAATTTATACGAAATTTAGTCTTGATCGAGAAAAACAGCAGCTGTATGAAATTCCTGTTGTTGCAATGGACAAAGGTGGTTTAATTGATTATTGTACTGTTCGTGTTACAATTACAGATATTAATGACAATGCACCACAGTTTACTGTAGTTGAATATAAAGCTAATATTCAAACAAATATGACTATTGGTACAACAATTCTGAAGGTAAAAGAACTTATAACTATAAGTTTCTTATATAACCAATTTTAAAACTAATTATTGCCTTTCAGGTACATGCTACTGACATTGATGATGGACCTGCTGCTATTATTGAATATAGCATCTATGAAATTAGTAATTCTTCAATTTCAGATATTTTTGGAATTTCTCGTAGTGAAGGAGAAATTTATTTAAAGAAATCTGCTGTAAGATTAGGTAATTTAATATTTAAAATCTAAATCAGTTTTTATTATATGCTTTTAGCAAATTCTATCAAAAATTTATTTGATAGAATTGCTATGTTATTTTATAAATTCTTTAAATAATAAAGTTGATTTCAATAATTTATTTTATAGCATATCAGGCATTTCAGTTCTTTGTACGGGCACAAGATAAAGGTATTCCAAGGCAAGAAAATGATGTTCCTGTCAGCATTGTAGTTTTACCAGCTGATGAAAGTGGACCACAGTTAGAAAGCACTAGTTATGAGTTCTTCTTGCCAGAAAAAGCTCCAATTGGCACTGTAGTATCAACATTAGTATTGACAAAACCTGAACCTGTTATTTATTCCTTTGTATCGGCAGTAGAAGGATCTGATGCTCAATTTTATCTTTCAAAATTTAGTATAGATGAAAGAGGAAAAATATTCTTAATGGCATCACTTGATAGAGAAGAAAGAACACAATATATTTTAGTTGTAAAAGTTCAATCAAAATACAATCCGTTATTTGTCACAACAGCTCATATAATTATTAATATAATGGATGAAAATGATAATGTTCCTGTGTTTGAATCCAATCCATACTTGGTTACTATAGCTGAAAATATCAAGAAAGGCTCCACTGTATTGAAAGTGATAGCTCATGATGCAGATATTGGTCGAAATGCAGATATACATTACAGTTTTTCTGCAAATTCTATCAAATATGCAAATGTATTTCATTTGGATCCAAAAACTGGATGGTTATCAACAATGGTATCTATGGACAGAGAAAAGGAACAATGGTATAATTTTACAATTGTTGCACAAGACAGAGGCATAGTTTCTTTTATATCTATGACTAATGTATTTATCAAAATCAAAGATTACAATGATAATCCACCATTATTTAAGAGAGAAATTTATGATACAGCTATAAATGAAGATGCTCTTCCAGGTACTGTAATTGTTACCTTAGAAATTATTGATGCTGATGATGAAAATTCAAAAGTTGAATTTTATATAACTGATGGGAATCCAAGGGAACAATTTCAGATTAAACAAACAGGAGAAATATATGTTAATAAACCTTTAGATAGAGAAGAAGTTTCTCATTATTTTTTAGAAATTACAGTTACTGATGGTACTTATGTCAGCAAAAATCATGTATCAGTTGATGTATTAGATGCCAATGATAATCCACCTATATGTTTAAAGGTAAAAAAAATGATAAATTCTCAATTTGAGTTGTTCAATGCTGAATTGTAAATCAAGTCCAAAATTTTTCAATATTAAATTTTCCAACAGAAAAATTATATAAAAATTATCAACTATTAATTTTATATATTTGATGATAACTTTCATGCAAAATTGATCAACAAAAAGATCAGAAGATTAGTTAAATAGGAAACCAATAAAAGTGTTGATTTCTCAAAATTAATCTTATGAAACTGGACTTGATTCTTTTCAACAATGAACCAATAAATTTTTAAAATAGTTTATAAACAGTATTATGTAAATGAAAATTTGTGAAACATTTTATTTGCAAAAAATTCTTTAAATAAAAAAAAAAAATACAAAACTTCTACATATTTTAATATTGTTTTCAAAGGTTTAATAGAAACAGTATTTTCTGCTAGGTTTGTCTATATTTTAAATATTTAAAAAATTTTTTAATTAATTCAATCAGAAGTATATATAAGAGAACAACCTTAATTAAACCAATAGTAAGTATAACTAATTCTTTTTTTATAGACAGTGTTTTGCTTTACCATGTGAAAAAAATGGAATAATTCATGTGTGTCCAAAACAAATTAGCAGCAATAGTAATTATATTTATAAGCTTAGATTTGCTGTATTAGCTATATATTATTTTCTATACAGAGACTCCAACGTATATGAAGATTGCACTCTAATTTTCAGTAATAATTCTGATTATTATAATTCAGAATATAATATCTTTTCTTTGCAATACTATAAATAGAAGTTATATTCCCAATCACCAAAACTCAGAGTTTTTAGCATATTTTTTAGAAATAAATATAATATAGGATATATACAAACTTCAAGGGAATTATAAATCCAAATAAATCCAAACAACTTGCCAAATTTAACCCTTGAGATACACAACATCTCAAGGGTTAAATTTGGCAAGTTGTTTGGATTTATTTAATATAGGAATGTTAAATAAATATTGTTTAATTTTTACAATAAAGAAAGTATATATATCAATATTTTATACCAAGTAAAAATAAAGGAAACACTACATAAAAATTAAAATATAAAAAAACATACAAAAACACTGTACTGTGAAGTACTTTTGAAAATTCCATTGTTGGCATAATATACAGGTAGGAAGAAAAGTCTGTACCACTCCAAATAACTTGATAACTATCATAGATTTCAAA
>AYEL01081989.1:0-34449 GCA_000484575.1 Olivierus martensii | reverse complement strand
TATATATATATATAATCTGTGTATGTGTATAATGATTTGATTAAAAGTACATATATAATGAAATCATATTAAATTTTAATGCTCTTAAACATTTAGAACAGAACTTATATTTCCATAAAACTTAATGTAGTAATATGTCTTTAAAAAATTTATGTAATAATTGAATATTTAAAACAATTCGAATGAAATGAAAATTTACTGTAAAAGATTAATTGATATTAATCTTTTTAAATAAATATATAATACATATGTTTTGTAAAAAGATATAGTTTGCATGTATTTTAAAATATAGTGTGGTACCTTGGTTAACGACAGTAATCCATTCCAGTATTACCGTCGTTATCCAAGGCGCGATTCCCCATAGGATTTAATTGGAAATTGATTAATTCGTTCCGGCTCCTTCCGACAACCATAGTAAATATTAAAAATGCAGATAACTCATTTTCCATATTTTAATAGTAAATATTAAAAATGCAGATAACTCATTTTCCATATTTTAAGGACATTTTAAATATCATTTATTTATTATATTTGCTACAAAAAAATTAACATTAATAAAATGAATTGTTCACGAAAACAGTTTTTAATTATCAATCTTCACCAGAAGGACAATTGGGCTCACTTAGGAGTTTTTCACAAACGAACCCGTAACTACGATTAGCAGCTTATAGATTCAACGATTATTATACAGATAAGATTTGATTTTGTCTTTTGATGGCGAACGAACAGCGACACGCACTCGCCTATTTATTGTCTATATGAACTGTAGAATCTCGGACAGACGTTTTTTCTTTAATGGAATCCGAAACTGCGACGTCATACCAATTGCAGGTATCAAGTAATATATGACACAAGTAAACAATAGAATCAGACTTTATTCGCAGAATTTAAAATAATAATCGTCTAGAAATCATCTTTAAGAAACTAAAAACTAGTGAACTGTTGCAAGTCTATTTTTAATTACTTAAAAATTTGTTTTCATTAATATATGTTAATCATCATTTAGTTAAATATATTTTTATATGGTTATAACTTTATTAATTTTAATTACGATATTGTCGGATTTGAATTGATTGTGATAAAAAAATAACGATTATCAACTGAGCTAATGAATCACGTGATGCGATGACGAGTGTTTTACAGAGCTCTATTGCATTTTGTCGAAGTTCGCATAATCAGAGTCGTTAACCAAAGCATGCGTCGTTAAGCAAGTACGTCGTTATCCGAGGCCTTCGTTAACCAAGGTACCACTGTATTAATAACAATAATAGAGTTCGGATTATGTAATATGAAATAAAGTTACCTAAGTCCGGATTACAAGTCTACAAGAAATAAAGGTTATTGATATTTTTAATTTTCAGATGACTAGAATTACATTTTTTATGTAATTCTAGTCATCTGAAAATTACGAATAGTAGAAAAATGTGAAGGAAAGGTTGCATTCAAAATTCAAATCCCATTTATTGCATTTTCATTTAAGATGTTATGAAAATACAACTTTTAATATCACGATAACTCTGCACAAATTAAACTAGTTTTATTTAATAAAAACAAAATTAAAAAAAAATAACAACTTAGACCTTGAAAGGTTATTTCTGATTTAGATTCATCCTATTTTATAAAATTAAATTTAAAATTTTTATTTATAAAAAGGACAATAATTATTTAAAATCATTTATTGTATTCATTATCATTTCAAAAATTTTTATAAATTTATTAACTTATTTATTTTTTATATGCGTATAAAATTATTTTTAGCTAGTAATCTTTCTAGGAGAATTTAGTATTTAGGTCAAGTTAACTCGGTTATTAAATTTTATGATCAGATCAGATTTTTATCAATATATTGTATAAATATTTCGAAATAATAATTTCAATAATGTGAATTTAAAATAAATAGTGTTTAATATATTCTTAAATTTTTAATAAATTTCTATCATTGCAAACCTGATTTTTATTCATGTATTAAAATTTTAACTTGTTTAAGCAAATTTTAACCGATTATTGTATATGAAAACTGTTTTTATATCAACAGTGTTTTAGTTAAAATATTACACATTTACAAAGATGTATAAACTAACAAAAACCAAGTTCTTTGGAATAAAAATGTGTAGAAAATGATCTTTGTTAAAAGTATTTGACTATCCTACTAATGGTCTATCGTAACTATATGCACTATTGTGAAATAACGTAAATTAATATTATTACTTGTAAAATATTCAGTGAATTATATTAAAGAAATCTTGAATCGGATTTTGCTAATTCCATTCAATTGTTCGGCTGTTCCCCCTTCACATCCCTGGTCGTATGGTATTGTGAATTGGACAGCCATTGATTTCATTCGCTAAAACAGCAATATAAATTTTCCACTTTAAAAATGGTCAAAGAAATCATTAATTATCTGTCAAAGACTAACTTCATAATGAGAATGATTTATATCAAAAAGACCATATATATAATTTATATAAATGATAATTTGTTATCGATCTTCCAAAATAAATCAGTAGCAAATTACCAATCGTATGTAAGGATAAATATTATTTGATATGGAACTTTGTTATATTTTCCTTTGAAGATTTGTTGAACTTTTCGATAAAAATATATTTAAACTATTTTAAATTTTAGCTCTTGTATTTTCTATTATTGATGGTTTAATATTTTATTTTAACTGTAAATCACTTCAACAAATGAAAATTCTGATTATTTATTAGCTTGGTTATAAATAAATTAGGAAACTAAATTGCGGGTTATTATTAAATTTACTATATTGCTAAATATTAAATTATTGTATTCCATAAAATGATTTATATTTGTGAATATTAAAAGAAAGCTTATTAAATTTTCATATAATGTCATTCTTATTCCATTTTTAAAATTACAGCGTAAAATATTCAATATAGTTACAAAAGATATAGGTTAAACATATCAATATATTATACTTTATTTTTTATTATTTCTCTAAAATATTCAGTATTATTTTCAATTATAAAATTTTATAATCAAATTCATGTTATAATCAGATAATAATAAAAATATTCTATTTAATATACAACAAAAATATAAATAATTTTTTTTGCTATTAAATAAAATAATTTTTAAATAATTTTTAATTTAATTTTTAATTTTAAATTTTTTATATAAATTGAATTAAATTTATTTAATTAAAAATTCTTCAAGCTTATTCATAAAATAGTTTATTTTAAAAGTTAATTAAAATTGATTTTATAAAATAAATTTTTGACTAAAATGCCAAAATTTTTCACAGATTAGAAGAAAATTAGTGAATTTAATTTGCATGTTATACGGCTGTACAGAAAATAAACTGAATTAAAGTGTAATTTCTGAGAAATTAATTTAAATTTATGAATATATAAACAGATGTATTCTTATTTTCGTAAAAATTGTTTAATAATGCATTCTATTCAAGTAATAAATAGAAACAATTAATTATCACACCTTATAAACTATTGTTAAAATTATAATTTATTATAACAAAAATTATAGCAATTCAGTTGAAAATGATATATATTAAATTAATTTATGACACAACGCGGCTCAACATCATTTGGAACTAACAAGTAAGTTAATTATTTATCAACAAACAGCTTTACAACCTTAAGATTTTTGCTTTCTGTATTGACAAAATGTTCCATAATAAAAGAATATCATCTTTGAAAATTTTGTTTACATGGTATTATGGCTCAATATAAACTGACAGCTTAATGAGAGAATAACTGTTTTGAAACTTTAAAAAAAAAATAAATTATTATATATGTATATCTTAAATAGATAAATTTTTTATTAATAAAAAATAAAAATGTGTAAAAGAATTCTAAAAACTTTGTATTTGGCATATTTTTCTATTTAATTTATCATATATAATACCAAGAGAAATTTTTCAAACATTATTTCTACCGAAACATTAATACGACAATCGATTTTGTAAAACATATCAGTTTTAGTTCATCCTGAAAGATATAAAAGAAATAACAACAAAAATATATAAACTGAAAATAAAAGTTACTGATAATGCAAGGAAAAAAATAGAAATTTAATAATAATAAAAATAATAATCTATCTTCGATTAAACATTGCGGTTTCAATCTACGATAGAATCTATGCTGGTTAAAGTTATCGGACGAAGAGAAAAAGAAGAAAAGATAATAAGAAGTTTCTCATACACCATTACTTCTGTAAAATCCTTTAGTACTCATTCAGCAGGATGTTAAATGGGCATCAGAGTCACTAGGAGAAATCGGATTCGATACAAGAACTATCGGCAATGCTCCGAGGCTCTGAAAACTGAACGATAACGTCTGCGAAAAAGAAAATACAGTGAACTTCAAAAGTTATAATCGGAATAAACTGAATAGAAGTTATCCGTATTAAAATTTCGAATAATCCAGAAAATGTCAAAAATCTAATGATGCAGGAAAAAAAGAGGGAGAAAGAATTACAATTAAAGAAGTTTGAAAAGATCTATTCAATAGCGACGATTAAAATTAACAGTTATCGCATGATAATATAATATCCCTATATATGAAACCTATAATTTTAAGTTAATAATATACTGTCTAAAAAGTATGAAGTTTGAAAATCCGTCATTTTCAAAAATATTTACGGCATTTAGGTTTTATTACACGTTCATTTTTTTTTTTTTTTATATTTATAAAATAATATAAATAAAATTATAATAATTAAAAAATATATAAAATAAAAATAAAAAAAAATTATAATATAAAAAATTAAAATTTATTTAAAATATTTTACTCGAAACAGGATTTCAGTAGTTTTTAATCAAAATGTATAATTAAATAAAATGATAAATTCTAGAATTTTTAATTTATTTGTTCAAAAAGTTATTTTAAATTTAAAAAGCAACTTGGAACTTCATTAAATAGTTAATTAAAATGTTTAAATAATTATAAAAATTGAAGAAAAACATTACTAAAGCAAAGATGATTAAAATTATTTCAGATTTTATTTTATTTTTGTTTAAAATTGACTAAACAGTTTATTGTTCCTAATATAAAGTAATTTTATTTCATATTACAGTATATAAAAAAAATAATCTGTAAGTTAAAAAAAGTAAATCTATTAGGTTTTTTATTTAAAAATTAACTTTTTCATTTAATTTATTTATTTTTTCTAAAAATTGACAATATATCACGATGAGAAATTAAAAAAAGACTGAAAATAATTTACATAATTGAAAATTATTATAAAGCAAATTATAGTAAATATTGATATAATACTGTATTTTAATATAAATTTTTTGCCTTTACAATAATTAAAACAAATTTTTAAGAATTATTTTTGATATTTGTTTCAGAAAAAATTATCTGGCATTTTTATTAAAATGGATGATTAATATAATTTTTGAAGTGGAAATGATTTCAATAGAATATTAAATTATATATGATTAATAGAAAAATTGAAACGGGATAAATGATCCACCAATAAGCAGCCAAATAATGATTAGAGTACTTTGCAAAGCTGGCGAAATATATATAGTAATATTGGCCCAGTTATGAGCTGCTACAAGTTACCTGTTAATTAATACACGATTTTTTCTCGCATTTTGAAGTCTTTTACGTCTTTATTAAATTTTTACATTACGATTGAAGACTTCAAAATTATCATGGACGACGACGCCATTTAAGAAAAAAGATATTTTAAAATAAAATCATTATTGTTTATAACGACATTTAAAGCTATTTAAACTTCATTCTTTCAAGATTGTTTTAAATGGATATTTATAAGTACTCTAGAAGGTTAATTGTTTATTTCTTTTACTGGATAAAAATCTCAAAACTTTTATGATTATTTTAATATTAAAATTAAATATTTACTCGTATTGCAATATTTACCCATATGCAGTATACTGCCATTAGTAATAAGAACTATTCTTCAAAAATTATTATTATTATTATTATAAACAAGATAAAATGGATAATTTATTTGTTTGTTACCTCTGTCTCCGTATTGTCCACTTAAAAAATGTAATTTTTTCCAGATAATACGAAAACTGAAAAAAAAGAAACAACAGAAAACAATACGAAAATAAAATTGAAACTACTAGTCTCTAGCAAATTATTATAACTAAAGATTAATAAGAAACACTTGAAAATTTATTTTCAATTTATTAATATTGTATAATATATATTGGATAAACTTAGTGTTCGATAATATTAAACATTATACATCGAAAATTTAATTACTATTGAAAAAATCTTCAGTACAATTCTAATGCGAATTCTAGAATTAAAGCATTTTTTTTTTAATCTGGACTTTTGATTCTAACAAATCAGATGTCATAGATGAAAATACAATTAACTTTGTTGGAATTACGTTGGAATTATTTTTTAAATAAATTTAGTGATCTTAATAATAGAATCCATATTTAACTTCAAAGTATGTTTGTTAGAATATTTAAACTTTTTATTCACTTTTATAATGTTTGCATAAAATTTCTGAAAGTTACAATAATTATTTAAATTTCTTATATTTATTTTTTCTGCAATAAACCAACAAACAGCATGCTATGAAACTATTGCGTGTTTAAACCTTGCGTGAGCTTTGGGAAAACACAGCAATAGTGAAGCAAACCAGAGTTCAGAATTAAGCAACATAAACAATATACAATACACAGTATATAAGTTACATTAAAACAGAGATAATAAGAAAATTATTTTTAATTCTGTATTTTTAGACAAAAAACTTTTATTATTATAATGTTAAGTTTTAATAAAAATAGCAATTTAAAACAAAAAAAAAATTATTATATCCTTAAGCAGTTATTTTAGAACCTATTAAAATAATTGCATAACGACAACACATTTTTGTTCTTAAAATTGCCCATTTATTATTTAAATGATTTTTAGTTTAAAAATAAAAATAAATTATAAAGTGTAAATTGATAAGAAAATATTTCGAAGCTAGAAATAACATTTCCGAAAAACATTTAATACTTTTTCAACATCAATAGAAAACCGTTTATTTCTAAATCGGATAACAAGATAGAAGAGACTGATCCCATCAATAAAACCTGTCGAGAACATAAAATATTTTTGGGAGTTCCGTTATCGGCAGCATACTAGATTCTAACGATCTTTTACTTCGATATTAAATAAATCTTCTACTTAACTGTATCAAAATATATAGCGTGTGGCGAGCAAAATAATGACTGAATAACTATTTAACTTAATGATAATTGTTTTATATTAATTACACATCGTATGCATGTTTAGATTTTATCAATTTCTCGGTGATGACTTCTTTTAATGAAACAAGTAATTATTATTTTTCCTTTACAAGTATAAGAAAAATTTAGCATGAAAAACAACTTTTTTTATTTTTTTTCTTATAATTTTAAAATGAATAAGCCTCTATTCAAAAACAAAATATTAAATTGAACACATCGACTTACCATGGACAAACTTCCTTTTGTTTTCAACAGAGTATTAGAATTTGTCAGATTAGATATTTGACTACCGTTGTCCTGGATACTATCGTATGAGTCACGAACCTGATGTTGTGGTGAACCAGTTCTGCTATGGAAAACAAACTGCGACATTTTCTTTGGAAACTGTGGTGGTGGACTTCGTATTAAATGTTCGTGTAAATTTTGTTCGTTTTCTTCTCTAATTATTAAATCTTCAAATTCCTCAGATACAAGTTTTTCTTCGTCGTGTCTCTGTGAAGATGAATAAACAGAAGACGGAGATATAGATCCTCGAGACTCTCCATACAATGAATAGCTTTCTAGTTTTTGTTGAATATAGGGATTATCTTGTCGAGACAAACGTAAGGCCTCCATATCTTCTTCCAAACTACGAACTCTCGGCGACACAGGAGATCGGTTGCTATATACTGTTGATCCATGCACAGATGACGATCTATCGCGAGTTTCAATGTATATGTTCGTTGGTGTTGGAATGGGTTGAGTTCTTTTGATTTGTGTCGAATTTATATTTACACTGTCAACTAAATTATTAATATTATCCCTAGGTTTGGATGTATCGTCTAACGAATCGATGTCAGATTCTTGATCTTTTGATTTCCTCCTGAAAATAATTTAAATAATACATTAATATAAAAGTAAATTAACAAATTTAATCGATTCATATTTTAATAATTATGCAAAATAATTTTATTTATTTTTCCTTTTTCCCCACATTAAAAATAGGATTCCAGAAAAGAATTATTATAATAATTTGTGAATATATTTTTTCATAAGAATAAATTACAAAGATATAAGATTTATTTAAAATAGCTTGTTATCTATCAATTAATCAGAATTTCAGTATTTTATATTAAAACCTCCATTAGATAATTTTTATTCTTTTTATTACTATTATAAATTATAAATGAATAAAAATCATTGTGTGAGTAAGTGAAGTTTCTGTTTTAATTAGACCAGGAAGATTTCGCGTTTTGTGTGTTCTACGATAATCATTCAAAACTCAATTTCGAACGGATTTGCATGCTATTAAATGAATTCCACTATAGATTTTAATCTGATTTACAATTCATCCACTATCTTGAAATAAAATTAATGAGTGATATAAGTTTTTAAATAGATATATAATTATTGGATTAATATTTCGTATGAGATATG
Source organism: Olivierus martensii (assembly GCA_000484575.1). NCBI lineage: Eukaryota > Metazoa > Arthropoda > Arachnida > Scorpiones > Buthidae > Olivierus > Olivierus martensii. The sequence continues at coordinate 25,829 of AYEL01081989.1, read as the reverse complement.
AACTCTTTTTGAGTTCAATATTTTTCTTTTCTATGATCGATACGTACAGCAATACAATTTCATTCAATGAAGTCTATAGTTTATACATCAACATATACTATGTTCTGAAAAAATAGTAAAAAACTTTATTTCATTAATGCAATAGTTTTAAAAAAATTTCATATTTTAGTATTAAAAACAGAAAATAAGCTTTCAATTTTTTTTTAATTTTTAAAATCTGTCATATAATATTTTTTGATAGCACTAAAAATTATTCTAAATAAATTTAAAAGAAGCAAAAATTTAAAATACAATACAGTAATCTTTTTTCTTCAGTTACACATTTTTCTGTTCTGTTTAATAAACATGAATTTGAATGCTTTTATTTAATAATTCATTCGTTCATGATACATCAAGTTCGATTTCCGCATTATTTTCATTATACTATAAATTAAATTTTCAAATAATTTCTTTATTAAGAAATTATTTTTATGCTATTTAAAACTATCAATTCTTGTAATTTGTATTTTAATAACAGAATCTAAAATCAGATTTTTTAAGAAATTAAAAGTCTTATATATACGGAATATATCTTCATAAAGTATTTTTCGAACGAAAATAAAGCGTAAATTCATTCAAACATTTATAGAGGAGAAAACTGTGCCTGAAGATTTTTAACATCATCTTTTAATTAATGAATGCAAACTTTGTAGCTACCAGCAACAAATGATCCAATACTGTTATCAAAGAACAATGTCATCTTTAATAACTCTTTTTAAATAGCACTAGGGAGTATTCTATTGTTGCAATGACAGTTAAACTACTGTATTCACCTAAGAGAAAGTCTGTCGTAATATTCTTCAGAAAAAGACCCAAAGGCAACTTTCACATAAGGCAGTTTCGTTGTCACATTTATTAATAGAAGACAAGATTCAATTTAAAATTCAGTAATATCGTTTTAATACTCACGAAAATCGCATTTCTCACGAATGAGAAGCTAAACTTGAAAGTCCTTCAGCTAAGTCAGAGATGTCGTTTCATTTTAGTTTAGGGCTAATATTATGTCTATAATAATATTATATGCATCTGTTAGTTTTGATCATTGCGTTGCAGATTATATAGTTACAAACCATAAAATTTTGAAATCAAACTTATAATCATAGTTCAAGATTCCGATGGAATGTGGACTTAGATGTTAAAATCATTACAAAATTCTTGTTTTTAACTTTATTTCATCATCGCGTCGCGTGTCGCAGGCGATATGTTGACGCTAACGTGACAGATGGGGTTCTATTTGAGATTACCATTGATGTAATTTAATAGAATTTTTGTTCCTTCATCGCATCGCGCCGCTTTTTTAGCACGCAATATGATTTAGCTATGATCCACAGAATTTTTATTCGAGATAATATTGACAAGATAACTGATTTAAATACAGATATTTTTTTCAATCGATATATAATAATGTTAGATATAAATAAAAAAAATACCTTTTAGAATTGTAACATAAAGTTTTTGAACTATTTTATTTTCCATAAGTGAAATTATAAATTATGCAGGCATTGTATATTCAAGGGAAATTAGGCTTTAAAATTATTCTCAAATATTATTTTAGTTTGATAAATACCTAAAATTCATCAATGAATCCAATCAATGAGTTGCTTATTTAAAAAACAAAAAAAGGATAACATTCTCTGACCTATTTCATCAAGATTTTATGCATATATTGAAAGAATTACGTAAAATAAAAAAAATACCTTTTAGAATTGTAACATAAAGTTTTTGAACTATTTTATTTTCCATTTTTCATAAGTGAAATTATAAATTATGCAGGCATTGTATATTCAAGGGAAATTAGGCTTTAAAATTATTCTCAAATATTATTTTAGTTTGATAAATACCTAAAATTCATCAATGAATCCAATCAATGAGTTGCTTATTTAAAAAACAAAAAAAGGATAACATTCTCTGACCTATTTCATCAAGATTTTATGCATATATTGAAAGAATTACGTAAAGTCATTAATAAACTATATGTACATTAATAATATATATATATATGTACACGTTTTTTTATTAATCTATACGAAATTAGAATAATAATAAAAAATACCTCTTCGATATATAGAATATTTCCGATATTTAAATAAATCTAATTCATTTGGCGGTACAATTAAAGAATTTATTATTCGATTGACTTATCTATATTTGGTTTACATCCAAAAGGCAAATTAATAGCTACAATTAATAATGTTTGTTGGTCAAAATGTCCGTTATGTCTCTTGCAATTAATTTTCATACTTGAAATCAATCAACATGAGTTAAAACGTGCAAGAACTTTTAACTGCAACGAACAGTCTAAAAGCTTAATACCAGAGATTAAATTGGATATCCTGAAGCGAATTGTACATTATCCAAAAGTTAGAAGTATTAAATAAATCATTTACATATATTTAAATGCCTAAATAAATGATTTTATAGTACAAATGATGAATTGCTAGAACGAATTATCTTTATTTACATTAATTCTTTGATAAAATTGATTTTCTTAATTTATTCTGCTTAACTTTGTTTTGCTGGAATCGGATAAGAATCTGAGTAAGACTTGAGTTTATATGAACAAAAGAAAAAATCAGTTCTTTTTATATGAAATTTGATAACATTTTAATTTTAGAAAACTTTATTTTTTAATTTGATGTAAAGTAATTCCATTCAACAGAAATTTTGAATTCTGTACTATTGTTCGATTAATTAATTATTCATGTTTCATTCAAGCAGCTTAACGCTTTTCAATAAATGAAAAATATTTCTCTAGCGATGCGAATGATATTTAAATTTGCATGACATTTACATTTCAATTTTAGATAGTGCTATATATAAATCTAAGAAAAACATTGTGTTTTCCTATCACTTTTGTATTTGAAAGAAACAATTTATAGTTATTATAATTTATTTTTTATTTGATATAAAATTTTAATATGAAATCTGAATTTTTACAAAAACACATTATTGTACTGTGTAAGCTTTCGCAACAAATTACATTAATACTTTTTATTAATTGATTAGAATAATAATAAATTTAACAATACTATATCCTTTCTATTATTACTACTTTTATGTATTATATATTGGTAAAATATTTGATTTAATCGGTCAGTCTTTTTAAAAAAAATAACTTTTAAAAATTATTGTTTAATTATTAAAGAATAATGATCACTATCTTTAAAATACAGTTACTCTAAAAAAATCAATAATTGTATGGCAAAATTACTTGCCTTATAATGTACCACATATTTATTACAAGAGATTAACATTTTAAACCAATAATTTATTAATAAAAATGCCAATTAACAGTACAAAGCATGATAATCTATATAGGTTATAGCATTCTATAAGCAAATGAAAAGCTTTTTCAATATGTAAATATTGAAATCATTTCTGAAAATATTTTTCGTCTATCCATTAGATAATTTTGATTTAAATTATTATATCTATTCCTTGATAGATAAAATATAGAAATCAATTCTATATTTTACTTATAACTACAAAAGTAATTGATTGTGATAATCAATATATATTAATTAATATTTATAGCATAATATGCAGAGGAAATTTTTGAAATTAAAATTTTATTTGGAAAAATCGAATGATAGTAAAAATGAAGGTTAAAACCATTAAAATCCTGTAATATATAATCCTGTCGTATGGGCGTATAAAATCCTGTAATAATCCTGTCGTATGGGAAGCAAACATGATATATATTTTCATTCTTGATTTTTTTAATGTAATACGATTGAGTTTAAATCACCATACATACAAGAGTACGAATTATGTAAATTTAAATTCATAGATCTCATGTTGCAGCAATTATTAGAGCATAGAGCACATGATCTATATTCCAAAACATAATTCGATTTTCCAAACACGTCCGTGAACTTAATTAATCCTTTAATTAGAGATATTAATTGAAAACAAATATTTTTTCTCTTTCTTCATATTAATAGAAATTTTTGAATTATTGTTCTTGAAAAAAAATATAGTATTTTATATTCAGTTCATTATTAGTTTCGGAATGCAACAAATTTTCTAATATAACTTCAATCAAGCAAAAATAAATTTACGGTTTAATAATATACCACTACTAAAGCTCAAAAATGTTAAAAAATTCATATGATGAATTAATAGTTACGTATTTATTTTTCTGAAATTTAATTTTACTATTCTACCTGTCTAGATTAATAATGGATATATAAGTTTGTAATATAAAAAATAAGCATACAAAATGAAATTATCACTCATATCACGTCAGGTGGTAAATTTTAATAAATGAAGTTCATTGTGAATTGTGATCATTTATATTTTGAATAAATAAGCATTTTGTATCTTACAATTTAAGTTAATGGTAAAAATTGGTTTATTATAAATTTGTATATTAATTTGCATTTTCATTTTCAAATCAAGACCCTTCATGTAAATTTAATGGCATTTCCAAGTATTTTATAGCATGCAATTCTACATAAGAAATTTTCAGTTATTCATTTGAAATTCTAAACCTGTTTTAACAAGAACAAAAACTTTTAAATGAATATTTTAAACTATTTAATCTTAAATCTGTTACAATATAAAGAAAAAATTATTACAATGACATCTTAACAGAACAGCAAACACGCAAACTCAAAATTAAAAAATTCTCCATACTAAAATATTTTTAAAATTTATATATAAATTTTCATGGCAAAAAATAAAAATATGATAATTATATAGAAAAAAATTAAAATAATTTTAATAAAGTGATACAGGAATATTCAAATAATTCATAGATTATACAAATTAATAATTATAAAAGTTGTGAAGTGAGAAAAAAACAAAATGCGTGTTGCTGTCGATTAATATATCATAAAGATATTTCCTATTCAATCTAACAACAACAATAGGATAGAATATCGCACTCATTTTTTTTCATTTAATTCGAGAAACTTCTGCCAAGAACATCGACAAATCATTATATACCTCATGATTAGATATATGAATGTAATGTATTTTAAGTGCTATTGCTTTAAGAATATTTTTAACAGAAACAGTAATTGTAAGATTTGCTGTTTTCTTTCTACTTGAAATTTAAAAGAAATTACGAATAATGAATGGTATGGGCAAATTAAAACAATCTAAAATAGATAACTATGCTTGAGAATGGGATCAAATATTTTGCAAAAAACAGATTCAAAATATAGTATATATATATCTTTTGATTATCACAGTAATTTTTTATAAACAACGGTATTAATATACTCAACAGTTGAACAGATTAGAGTACTTAGTTAATACATCTAATCTAAACTACATTAAGAACAATTAAGAATATATCCTATGTAAAAAACATTCAAATTTTATTAAAATGTTACTCTAGATGTGTTACGCCGAATTTGTAAACTTTGCTCAATTTGTAAAACGGGCAAAAATTTGCCGAGTTTGTAAAACGTGCGCGCCAGTTGCCGATTTAACCAATGTAGCAATTCGTCTGCCTGATTTACAAACTCAGCAAATTTTTGCCTGTTTTACAAATTGAGCAACGTTTACAAATTCTCCATGGTGGCAAGCCACAACTTTACCACGCGGCCATCCGGCCGACTGTTTTCATTGGAGATTTCAAAGTTGATTCCTTATGCTGCTCTTCCAGTGGGCCCACAAAATTTTTATCACGACTATTCGATTCTACGGATATACTTTGATGATCAAAATGTTTCTCCCTACCTCCTATCTCATCGCGTTTCCGAGAAAAAATAGTGGTACGGGTGGTAAGATACACCCTGCGTCTGTGTATATATATATATATATGTTGCTCCGAATGTGTTATATATGTATATGTTATCCGTTGCTCAATTTCTAAAACAGGCAAAAATTTGCCGAGTTTGTAAAACGCCAGTTGCCGATTTAACCAATCAGGCAATTCGTCTGCCTGATTTACAAACTCAGCAAATTTTTGCCTGTTTTACAAATTGAGCAACGTTTACAAATTCGGCGTAACAATAATGTTGACATATATCGCACATCACCTTCTGACGAATGAAGTCTTATCCCTATAACTGCCGCTTTTTACGCAATTTCAATTGCCATGCTAACTAGCACTGATTATTCGTAAATTTATAAATTATTGAATTGGAGGCACATTTTCATCATAATACAAGTATTATTGTATCATTAGAATCCTCAGAGTGTATAGTTTCATAATATTTTCATCCGATATACCTGATTATACTTTAAATGAGGCAAAAAATTGCCAAAAGTTCTTTGTTTGATTATAAACTAGCAACTTCTGCTGCCTTTAAGAAATACAAGGAATCCACGAGCACTTTAAGCAGGAAAAATACACTATTTATTATTTAGTATATGTACAAAATATCTAATAATAAATTGTGTATTTTTCCTGCTTAAACTGCGTGTGGATTTCTTATCTTTTGTTTAATTTTTATAAAAACTACAAAAATAAATATGCTGATAAAATTTGGAATACCAGTGGGTGATCAACCGATTAACGAACATAGGATTTCTTATCTTTTGTTTAATTTTTATAAAAACTACAAAAATAAATATGCTGATAAAACTTGAAATATCAGTGGGTGATCGATTAACGAACATTATCCGTTCAAAGATAATATTCGCTACCCGAATTGTTCGTTAACCGATCATCGATTTATCATAGATTTTTATGGGAATTTGATTGATTCGTTCTGGAGACCCTCAAAAAAATAAATAAATAAATAATTTCTTATTACGTTTATTTATATGTAATATGAATAATATATACATACACAGTCTTGCATTTTCATCACGTTTATTTTCCATTTGTGGGACATTAAAGAATGTATTCATGTCGATTGCTTCTCTCTCTTCAGAATTTTTCGGAAGTGATTAATAACATTGTCGCGTGTGGGACATTAAAGAATGTATTCATGTCGATTGCTTCTCTCTCTTCAGAATTTTTCGGAAGTGATTAATAGCATTGTCGCTGTAGAGATCCCCAAGCGTATTGACCTCAGCCTGGTATAGGTGCCATTCTAAAACCAAAAAATTGTAAAATCTCTCTTTTACCTTCTTTAATAAATTTTTGATTTGTTTTGCCTCCGAGTTCATTTTAATCAGAAAAACTACTGTTCTCCCATCCTTACCCATAAAGCCACGAACGCGCAAAGCCTAAGCTTGTCATTCTGTTAGGTTAGTTAAATCGCCATATCCTTATGGGATATTTTTATCTTGCTGCGGCCATTTATAGAGCTCATCACAAGCTGGCCAACACCCATGATAGAGTCAACCAGATGATTGAAGGATGTGGATCAACGGGCCGGACCCCGACGCCTCCTGAAAAATTGGAGGTGTGGGACCCGAATCTTCCAGGATGATAAGCCACAGCTTTACCAAGCCGCCATCTGGCTGACCTATCATTCCGTCAGTCCATCATTGGATGATAAGCCACAGCTTTACCAAGCCGCCATCTGGCTGACCTATCATTCCGTCAGTCCGTTCAGTCCATCAGTTTGTTCTGTGAGGTGTTCGTTGTCCGAACATAAAAATCTTTCGTGGAAATGTTCGTAATCCGAACTGTTCGTTAACCGATCGTCCACTGTACTATGAAATTGGCAAACTTGTTATATATAAAATGTTTCTAAATGACCTGACCAATATATTGGAAATAAAGTTTTTATACTCGTATATTGATAAATATCGATGGATTCGCTTATTAAGCAGTAATAATCAATCAATTTTGATCATTTTTAGCATCCTTATAATTATGCATGAATTTCATTTAAGTTTGATAATATTTACTTGAGATATTGTTTTGGTGACAGACGTTCAGTGACACATCAACCAATATCGATTATTTTCAATAGATTTGGTTCCTTAAAGACCTAATAATATATATAAAATTTCATTCATATTGGGTATTATTTACGTATTTTCAATAGATTTGGTTCCTTAAAGACCTAATAATATATATAAAATTTCATTCATATCGGGTATTATTTTTCTCGAGATATTGCTCCAAAATATGAAAATATCTTTTCTTTTAGATCAAGGGTGTCAAACTCAAAGGCTAACATGGGCCAAAATAAAAAGGTTTGACTTTAGGTGGGCCGCAAAAAAAAACTTCAATAATCATAGAAACATAAATTTATTTCGAAAAGTACAGAAATAAAAAAGGACAAGGACAATTTAATGTTTTCTTCCTGACACTTGGCATCTCTTCTCCACTATTATCTTTCCTACTTCGGGAGAAACATTTCTCGCAGTGATTATTCTTACTTTTAAAATTGATCTAAGGTGAGCGTCGTTAATTCTGGATCTGATAATAATATTGGATCTAAAATATAAGCTGCTAATATTATTGGGGTGTGTGAATGGTACGCCTGTGCGTAGTTTCACTACATACGTGCAAACATTGAACAAAATATGGTCATTATTATTATTGTGTACGTTTTGTTGGCTGAGTCGCAAAAATAGTCATTGTGGGCCGCATGCGGCCCGCGGGCCGCGAGTTTGACACCCTTGTTTTAGATCTTTTACATCAATAATACTGAAACAATATCGATCATTTTTAATACGTTCAGTTTTCCAATGAGTCTCAATAAATGTGAAATTTATTCCTAATAGTTTGCTTGCTTGTTAGTGCGAAATCATGCTAACAAAAATGCAGACTGACAAAACTAATTCATATATTTCTGTATATGAATTATTCTGTATTTAATAATAATAATATATAATAATAAATTCTGTATTTTATAAATTACACATATAGAAAATATATAATTTAAATATTCTACATACATTATATATATATTACACTTATACACACGCATATACAATATAAATAATATACAGTATTCTATAAACAATATAGAATATTGTACAGTATATTATTTATATCTTCAAAACAAAGAATTCAACTCAAAACTTACATTTAGAACATTTATTTTATTAAAATTCTTTACTGATTTTATTTATAAAATTAATAATTTATCCTAAATATTTATATTAAAATTATCTGAAATTTATATATATGTTTTAATGTTGATGTAATGATAGAAGATTAAGAATCTTCGATCATTAAAATAGAAAAAAAATTTAATTGGTAGTTAATTCAATAATATATTTTTCAGTTTACTTACTATACTATAAAAAGCTTAAATCATTATATCATATAAAAGTTGCGTGAATCTTGATGATTGATATTTAGTTATATAAAATCGACATATAATAATTTTTTGCTTATGAGAATATAAATATAACAGTGATAACTATTTCGATTCATAATTTTGTTACAAGATGGATCAACTAACTAATTTATATATTGAATATTTCAAATGAATAAATTATATTGAATATTTCAAATGAATAAATTATATTGAATATTATCGAATCAAAAGTGTTTTTCGATGCTTTTAGTTCAATCTAAGTTTTGAAAGATGAAGCTATTAAAATTATATATGAAGATCTTTAGAACTCATATATTTAAACAACATTCAAATCAAATTTACTAAAAACCTCTGAGAAATTCAAGCTCTAATCCTAGTAAATTAAATCAGAGGAAATGAATTTTTATTAAAATTTTCGTGAATTTGCAAAAATTATAAAAAGCATCTTTTAAATTTTATAAATTGATAAACTAGAAAAAGCCTAAATATTTTTTATGTAATTTGCTTACTAAAATAAAATATGAATGAAGTACTGTATTATGTAAAACACAACACCATTTTTTTTAGAAAATTTATTTCTATTATTTTCCTTATATAAAATAATAATAATCAGAGATGGTGATAAATCAAAATTATCAAAAATTTTGTATTTCTAAAGTGTAAAAAGAAATACGAATTTTAGAAATGTCCCATTTTATGAAGCTGAATAAAAAGGAAAAAAAAAACTAAAATGATAGTAAAGTTTTCTAAAACCGAAATGAAATAAAATTCACTGCGGTACTTTAAGATGTTTTATTATTGATTTTAAAAAAGGAATGCATGCTAAAAATTTTATAAGCTAAAATGTAGCTTAAATGAAATTTCAGTAAATATATATATATATAATTGCATTAACTAATCCAATTTGATAATCACTAGTTAAAGTTATATAAAGGAAGCAAAATTAATATTTAGCACTGAATCGGAATCCTTTACCTCTATCTTTTGTGTTTTATGATCTAAATTTATCTAAATGCATAGACTATAGTAAATTTTTTCTAAATATGATTTATAAAATTATTTCATTCAATTTATTTATTCATTCATTTATAACTCCAATTATAAAATAAAGAATTTAATAAATTTTATAATTATTTTCTATTATTTTATATTCGATATATAGTACTAATTTATTTTCACTTCTAAAAAATTTTAGATTCCAATAAATGTAATTCTGATTAAAATTTTTTGTAAAATACAGTATTGTATTTTGCTGAAATTTATTTAGAATTAGAGTTTATTCAGTTACAGTAAAATAAATAAAAATTGTGACCTTTTCTCAAGACAATAGACGAGAAAATAAATTTAAAACTTAAATATAGTATTTCCAAATATTTAAATTATAACAATAAAGTTCAATCCTGTATTCTAAACAAACAGTTAAATATCACAAATTAAGTTACTAATATATAAAATTTTTAGTTAAAATAAGTATATTCACTAACAGAATAATTTTAAAAAATTATAGAAAAATGCGTTTAAAAGATTCTATTCAAATGTTACTTAAAAAATGTATTTTGAAACTTGACATCTGTGGGTTTATTAGTAAAATATAATAATTAAAAAATATTGTTTTTAAAAACTGATATAAAGCATCTTATGTATAAAATACTATAAGTCTTATTTATTTTTATAAAAAAGCATTATCATTTTTATTACTAACAAATAAACTTTTAGATTTCACGATCAATCAAAGATAAAACACATGTCAGACATGAGTAATGTTCCAATAGAATCTTTTAAATTGGCTTTCACCTAGATTTTTAAAAATTTGTCTAATAAACATAGTGAATATACTAAATAATATAATACTAAATTTAAGTTATATATATAAGAATTCTCATATTGTAAGAAATTTAAAGTATATAATATTTTGCAAATATAGTATCTGTATTTGCAAATCATCATTAAAACCAATCGAAAATGCTTCATGAATATTAAATTTTAAATATATTTTCTTCTCTGCTACAAGATTTTTTTATTAATGGATTTAAAATACACAGAATTAAAACAAAGTATTTTAGATTATATTAATAATTATATTTTAGATTATTTTAATCTACTTACAAAGGCATACTATATTATATATCTTAAATTCCTAAGAAAATAATATTAGATACATATTTATAAAATCCATTTCGCTCGATTATTTCTCTGAAATCAATTTTGGAAAACTCTCTTCATTTGCTAATCAAAGGAAATGGTTATTTAGTATTGAAATAAAGATTTTAACTTGACATTTAATTAAATTAATAAAAAAACTTAAACCACAACTCTTAAAAACAGAACTTGATTAATGATAACAAGTTATGAAAATTTTTCAGCCCTTGTATCTGAAAGTATAATCTATTGATATAAAAATAAAAATAGAATTTTAAAGTATTCACTGCACTTAAACTACTTAAATCAAACTTCAATATTTCCATTAGGCGTTAAAAAAAACAAAGGAAACATTTTTTTTTATCCTTCACATTCTTTAGGGTGTGATAAGGAAATTATTTTGTAATTACAGACAGTATTTCGATTTCTTATCATTTTACATATTATACGTTTGAATAGGTATAATGCTTTTTAAAAATAAAAAATGTTTTTGGAAACATTTCGGTTTCGAAGTCAGTTATTGTGTATTTATTGATTAAAAATGTGGATTTTTAAATAATTCCTAATTTGATTCAGAATTATCCACAAGTGCAATTATAAACGTGTCTTAATAGACACGTTTATAATCTAAGATAAGATGATATTTATAAAACTAATATTAAATTTTCTTACTCTTCTATAATGATAAGTAGACAAGAATTGTGGAGCCGATCGTATCGCAATGCTGATAACAATCTCACCACATAAAGATAAAAATCAAACATTTTGTGTGTCGAACATCTGCAATAAAATAATGTTGGTTGTAGATTCTGAAGAATAAATGATTTGCATATTGCATTCTTAAACAATATCAAAAATTTTGAAATTTTCATCAATTATTATTTATGCTGATATTTGTGTATCAGTATTTACAAATGTAATAATTTTTGTATCAATAATTTACTGCATCAATAATTTTTGTATGAAGGCTAATCCTCCTTACAAAATTTATTGATACTCTACAGAAAATAATTCCCGTAAAATATATAGCATCCAAAATTAAAACCTTAAAACATTTATTCTCTTAGGACTAATTTAACTTTTATATTTAAACTTACATTAAAATATTCAAGCAAATATTTAATAATTTTACAAAAAATTTTGAATTTACTTAAGATAGTAATTATAGTTTTTCAGTTGATATTTTAATATCAGTTATGTAAAAACGGAATAAATATAGTATACTGTAAATGATTAAATATAAATCAAGTTAAAAGTGCGTTTGTTTAATTAAAAATTGAACTGTTAAATGTCACATTTTTTCAGTGTTTTTTGATGTTTGTGTCTTCTGTAAAAAAATTTTTAAAGAATTCTTTATTATATTGCTATTAAATATAGATTGGATAAGCTTAATTCAAGAATTATATAAAAGACGTATTCTTGAATTTAATAAAAATTAATTAATGTTAATATACGAAATGATCATGAAGATCCAGGTAATAATTATAATTAATTACATAGTGGATTCCTTATGGGAATAATAAGACGAAAATACTTAATTCGTTTTTCGATGTGGATGGTACTTTTCAGAAGAACGGACTAATTGTTTCTTGGACTTATTTTGTAATTTCTATTAGTCTCAAAAAAGCGTTATAAATTCAAATTTATCTAAACTAGGATTTTAATAATGCTAGTCACTAATTTTCTTTATTTTGTTGTTTTTTAAAGAAATAACCCGTATTTAAGTGACTATATATCTATTAGAAAATTAGTTAATCGTTTATCTCTTATCATATAAACTGGAAAATACGTGAAAATTTCTAAATCGTTTACGTAAAATATTTTAATATTTTACTGTTTATCATCATATAGCAGATTATATGTCAAGAAATTAATAATTTATTGTACCTAATGTAAATATCAAAATTTGTTTAAATAAAAAGGAATTTTTAATAAGATAATAAGTTTACTACTTGGTTGCTATGGAAACTAACCTTTTTTATACAATATTGTTGCATCTTCGAAAGAAGAATATCATTTGCTCACTTAAACTTGTGAATTTTAAATTAGCTAAAAATATTTTAGTGAGAGCTTGAAGCTTATTATAGTTTTACTCATTGAATGAACATTATATATGTATTTAATGTTCAACCAGTAGTGTAGCTATGACTATGAGCACCTGCATCATTTTTAAATATTGTTACCCATTAGAAAATATAAAAGTTTTTGTTCCTCCTTTTTTATCGAACCCTTGTCACTTTGCATATTCTAGATATCAGGTGGACCTCTCTGTTATTCGACGAATATAATAGAAATTTCTCTGATGCTGCGATAGAATACTTCCACGATATCGCCAACGACGATATTCTAATTTCAATGTCATGCAAAAATTCGATCAATGATTAAAGGAATTGAGAAACTTTTTCCATCTTCATTTGTCATAGAAAGTGTAAACCACAAAGAATGCGCGTACCTATGATAGGAAAATATTTGCTTACTGCAAAAATTGAATGATCGTTGAAGATTGATGTGTTGATCCTATTAATGTTAATGATTGTGAAGATAATGAGATATACACATCAGTCAGCATTTACAGCACTTAGCCATTCCATTACATATGAGAATGAATTTCATACAACAACGAGCCCATTTTCCCCAATTCCTTACAACAATTTCATAATTATTCTCAACAATTATCCTTGTTGTTGTTGTTGCCTGTTGTGGTATTAAGAAAGCAAATTTCTCATCAAACATATCCTTTGAATTAAATGAGGCGATTTTAAAGCAGAAAGAGATATTTAATTTCTCTAGCAGTTATTACTGGGCTTTTTCTACAATAATTCTACTACACTATATGTGATGAAGGTCACAAAGATCAGTCAACATTTGGGCAAATAATATGAAAGATCTACTTATCAGGTCCTTATATAGCATCTTTCCGTATAATTTTAATTTTCCGGTATAAAACCTTGATAAGGTTTTTGCTTCGTATAGTTCTATTATTCGATTATTTTTCTTTACAAAAAATATATAATGTATGTATATCAGTATACAAAGACGTATCGTTTACTGATTTACACACATTATATTCTTTCATGATTTACTAAATACATTATATTTTATTTTAATACAATTTTGCATGATGGAACGTCCGCTCAATTCTATAAGAAAATCCTTTAGTAACAAATGTCAATATTTCTTATATCAATAGATTAATAGAAGGACATGGAAGTTTTTATTCCATTGTTTTTTTTTTTCGTTCTCCTAACTTAATCCTTTGGACTATATTTCCTTAGGCTTTCGATTATTCTGCACAAAGAAAAAGAAGCCCAGACTATTTAATGGTTAGCGGCAAAATTAAACCAATAGATATACAGTAGAGCGTCGATTATCCGAACGTAATTTTCACTTGTGATACGCAACAGGTCTCCGCCAATAATCCCTCCTACAATGTGTAGGGTGAGAGATCTAAGCTTACGTTATGCGCGTTGACTGTATGCGGAAACAATCGACAATTAAACTACTATATATATATCTAATTAATATATCTAATATAATAATAATAATACAAATAATTAAAAAACAAATGAGCAGAATAACTAATGTAAACAATAAAACATATGTATTTGAAATTTGTTTTGTATTTTTTACTTTTTTCTTATTTTTCTATCAGATCAATTATCCGAAAAAATCATTTATCCGAACTACCCTTGGTCCCAATTGGTTCGGATAATCGACGCTCTACTGTATTATAGGCAGATTCATGTTGCAGAGAAGATATTACTGGAAATATGATGTTTTCATTAGATTAAGTACGGGCAGTAGTGAATATTTAATTCATATATAAATAAATTTCGAATATTTAATTTCATAGCCTTTTATCTTCTTTGTTTCAGTAGTTTCTCATATTGATATAACAGACTGCACAATTTTCAAATAATCTACTTATATTATATTCTGTTTTAATATAATTTTTCCATCAAATGATCATCTACTGTAAAACATTTTTTTCTTCTTTTTGCTCTTAACTTCCCTCTTATATTTTACATACTAATGGAGTGTTTTTATTATTTATATTTCTAAATTCTTCATAAAAATATATGCTAAAACTATAAACATTGAAAAAATACAGGGTGGCCAAAATAAAAGAGGCTCCGTGTTATACTGAACAGTTTCCGCAGGTTTATGGCCTCCCAGCCAGATCGCCCGATCTGTCTACCTGTGATTTTTATTTGTGGGGTAATTTAAAGAGTAAGATCTACAGTAATCAACCCGCATACAATTGAAGAGTTGAAAACAAACATTTGCAATGCGATTGTGGAAATCTCACCAAATGAATTGGCAAAAGTTTCCAGAAACATGCTGAGACGTGCTGAGTTGTGTATCGAAGTTCATGGTGAACAGTTTCAGCACCTCCTGTGAACTGTTGACCTATTGAATGTTCAGTATGTTGTTTTTCATAATAATAATTTACTATTCTGTATTCTGTATTTACAATAAACGAGTGAATTGTCTGTATGTTAATAAGACACAGGGCCTCTTATTTTGGCCACCCTGTATATACAAAATTCTTAATATTTAAATATTAAAAGATTTATTTTGTAATTATTTCTATAAATCATATTTTAAAAAATAATTGTTCGAAAACGATTCGAATACTACAGAGTCGCCATCTGTTGACAAAATTTATGGAGAAATGATGCAATATTAAAAAGGCAGTATCTATAATTATGTTAATTAATAGTAATGAATATAAGTAGAAAGTTAAAATTTATCATTTATTATTTTTTTTTTTTTTTACTTTTTACAAATTCACAAGTATTTTATTAAATTATTAAAAATTGATTTTTATAAATGATATTTTAAATAATTGTTCTAGAACGATTCGAATACTACACAGTCGCCATCTGTTGATATAATATATAGAAAATTTTTAATATAGGGTATTATAAATTTTATAATTTACAATTATAATATTATATATTTTAAAGTTTTCATCATCTAAGCAGATATATCTTTTCTGAATATTATAAAAATAATTTTTCCATTATTAAAATTTGCTTTATAATATACTGTAATTTGTTATTCATTGATATATTTCGTATTTTGTTCATGATATGGCAGAAAAAAAAAATTACTATGTAGAATGTTCTCAATTTTCATCCATAAAATCAGTAGAGGAAAAAAAAGAAGAAATATCTTGTTATTTTAGTTTTTTAAGGGGGGAAAAAGTACTTCTTGTCAAATAAATAATTATTTCAATTCATAAACATTAAGAATTTAGAATATGATAACAATTTTTAATAAAAATAGGCCTAATGATTTTTTTATTACATATTCTGCAAGAATGGTCAATTTAACTGTCAAACAAAATTCCGAATTTTATATAGAAAGCATTAAATAATGCAATACAAACATACGAGTACTTATAATTTATTATTTGCAAAAGTTGATTATTTCAATTCATAAACATTAAGAATTTAGAATATGATAACAATTTTTAATAAAAATAATGATTTTTTTATTACACATTCTGCAAGAATGGTCAATTTAACTGTCAAACAAAATTCCGAATTTTATATAGAAAGCATTGAATAATGCAATACAAACATACGAGTACTTATAAATTATTATTTGCAAAAGTTACAAGTATAATTTTTTTGCATACGCACATTCATCACCACAGAAATGTAAGTATTGTAATATAAAACAATTGCATTCTATATCAGCACCGATTTTAATTTACTAGACAAGATATAAAAAGTTTACAGTATCGATTTCATCAAAAGTTGAATAAAATGAGTAGATTTTCCAATTTAAAAAAACGAACTTAAATTTCCTTATACAAGTTTACACACGCCTGTTTCAAACAACTGTATTCAAACTAGGTTTCTGAATTGCCGACATTTTTTAATCATCTGGAATCGAGAGAGAATTCACATTCTGCAAGAATGTGAATTCTGAGTTTCCAGTGAAATTCTGTTTACTTCTTCGAGAGAAAAGTTTTCGTGAATTGCCGAAAATTCTTAAGAATTCACTGATATTTTTTTGTTGTTGATTAAATATACAATTTCTTTTATATAAAAATTGTTGTGTTAATTCTGGTCATAAAATGAGAGGGGATCTGGGTTAACTTATACATGTGAACAAATTTTCTCATACATAAAAAATGTTTTAAGTCCATAGAGAAGTCGCCTAAGACCTGTGCATTCAGAAGCCTGTGCGAAGCTGAAAGTGATTAAATACACAACTGATATTAAACAATTAATCAAGGAGAAACAAGGACAAGAGTCTCATTAATTGATTAATGATCGAGATCAACAATAATCAATGAATACTTATATTAAAATTTTAATAACATGTTTATGTTTGAATTATTTAATTGACCATTCTTGAAGAATGTGTAATAAAAAATCATTATTTTTATTAAACATTGTTATCATATTCTAAATCCTTAATGCTTATGGATTAAAATAATTATTTATTTCACAGGAACTACTTTTTTCCCCTTAAAAAAACTGAAATAACAAGGTATTTCTTCTTTTTAGATGGAAATTCTGATTTAGATAGAATTCTTTCAATGCAAAATTACAAAATTCTGTATTGAAAGAATTCTATTAAATCAGATTACTGGAGGACCCGGATTCAAATCCGAATCTCACATCTCCAGTTTCAGGAGAGCTCCGGGCCTGGCCTGACCCGCTGAACTCCATCTTTCAACTATCCGGTTGATCCCATTATGGGTATTGGCCAGCCTGTGATGGGCTATATAAGTGGCCTCTGCCAGATACAGAATATCCCATGAAGACATGGCGGCTTAACTAACCTAACCTAAATAAATCAGAAGGTAACAGATACACATTTGTACAAGTATTTTAGCCTGTAAAAAAGTGAAAAAAAAAGTAAAAGTTCTCTAGGGTTTTTTCATTCATTACTGATGCTTCTCACGTTCTGTTTCCAAAAGAGCAGATAGTTATAGTGTAAACAGTAGTGCGCAATATTTTTCATTGATAACTGGCCTCACACTATCGAACGGTCATATCTAATTGACGTCATTTTGTTAACATTTTTTTCCCAAGATAAAAATGTTAACATTATAATGTGCACTTTTACGATCTTTAAATTGAATTTTAAAATTTAAAAAATTTTCTTAGTAAAATTTTAAATTTTACTTAACCCTTTAAAGCTAGGCAATCACCATGGAGTACACAAAGCGTCACGACGCGTTTTGGCAACGCGACGCGTCGTGACACTTTGTGTACTCCATGGTGATCTGCTAGATTCATTAGACATTTTTGACTTGTTTCGAAGTCCTCTATCAGTACACAAAATTTTTATGACGAAGTTTTTCTTCATCTGTATAGTGAGTGCAATACCCCGCGGGAGATACGTTCTGCGTTATACGATAGTATTTTAGATCGTTGATTTCAGCACTGATCGTATATTGCTAATCAGATGTGCGTTAGTTTCGAATATGATTTTATTATGTGCAGTGTATTAATTAACTCGCTTTAAAAAAGATTTCTTTTAATAAAGGAAAAATAAAACAGAATACAGGTAACTAAATTTTAAAAATATTATTTACAAGTAGATCTCGTATAGCACGGATTCCGAAAACGCAGATTCGTATAACCCGACGGAAAAGTTGTCATGGAAACAAAATAAACATTGTTTGGTTTTTATTGCAAGCAACGGATATTATAAAAATGGATAAGTTAAAGTTAAAAAACTTGATCCTACGCGTTGTACGAGACTGTTTATAGAATTGTATGAATACTATACCTGATGACAACATCAGAAGACAGTATTAGGTCTATGGGAGAGCCAAACTTCATTTATATTATTACGCCAATGATATATTCCACTAAATTATTCGCGATCTTACGATAAATTGCCATAAAATAATGACAATTTTGACAAATATGCTATAAGCTTCGAATAAAATTACGATATCAACATGATTTTAACATGTTGTAAATTATCTGTGTGTCTATAATATATACGATGATCAAATGCGCAATGATATTTTGCGCATTACAATCGATTCAAACAGTTATAAAATGGCTGGGAGTTGTAATTTTAAGTCATTCTCGAAAAGCTGCATGATTAACCATCAAACGAAGTAAACTGAATTTAATGTTTATTCGAAATTGAAAATTGTGCACCTAGAGGCACGATTACATAAAAATAGACATCATTCTTACTGACGCAATTACCTTTTACATGGAAATGGACTGTTCCGTGCGCATTAATACCGTCAGAAAAGTTGGTAATACGCCGCTTCCATAGACTTAATACTGCCTTCTGATGCTGTCGTCAGGTAGTTGCAATTTTTTCATTGCATTAAACGAATTTGCTTTATAAGAGAGCGCATTATATAATAACAAAGATTATTATTTATTAGATTATTTTTCATTGCATTAAACGAATTTGCTTTATAAGAGAGCGCATTATATAATAACAAAGATTTTATATTTATTAGATTATTAGATTATTAACTACTGTATAATCTATAGATCTAATAATCTATAGATTATTAACTACTGTATAATAACAAAGATTTATTCAAAAGGCGGATAAATGATATTGCTTTGTACTATTTTAGTTATTCTTTTAATAATGTTTAAAGTAACCATTTTCCCAATTATTTTCGCAATTTACCCTATAAAAAATTTTTTTATAATTTTTTTTTTTATATATATCGAATATCAGTTTTATTCTTTTTCGAAGAGTGAAATATTTTTAGATCGATTTTTAAAATGACGGTTACTTGCAAGTAAAATACAAGTTATATAATACTCTACCATGCAAATATTTCTATTTCTTTTCCAATAAACATTGTTATGTGAAAGATAAAAATACGTTTGCAAATAAAGAAAGATAGCTGTATGTTGGAATAACGGTTTTTTTTCTTATACTGTGATCAATACATTTTTATCGAGTTGCGTATATATATGAAGGCATCCTTGGTTGCAATATTTAAGGAATTAAAGTTAAACTAGATAATAAGTTAATAATAGAGATCTCAAGAACGAAAAAGTGAATTCGTACAAGTTTCATCGATGTATCACTATAATATGATCCAATTTCTTACATTTAATCTTTTTTTTTCCTAAATCTATTTTCACTACTGAATTATTATTTTGGATAGGAAGAAAAATCTGAACGATCGATGGCAATTATAAGTAGAATATTTTCTAGAGAAAGTTCGAAATTTGTTGTAGAATACGTGTTTATATTTTCTTTTTAATTCACGAAAATATATTTTACAATTATTTTTTTCCTAATAAGATCTAGTTTGCATTAAGAAATAATTATCAGTAAAAAAATGCTTTCATTTTGTGTAGTTTGAGATATTTACTTTGCTTCATCTTGAGAAATCTATTTCATCTAAACCAGTGGTTCTTAACCTTTTCATACCGCTTACCACCAAACTCAAATTCAAAAATTTCTATACCACCAACAAAAATAATCGGCCGGATGGCCGCGTGGTAAACTTTGGCTTACCATCCTAGAGGCCCGGGTTCAAATCCGGTCACACACCTTCAGCTTTTCAGGAGTACGGGCCCGGCTCGTTGAACTCTATCCGAATTGGCCGGATTGGCCGAGTGGAAACGCTTTGTCTTTCCACTCTGGAGGACCCGGGTTCGAGTCTCGGGTCCCACCCCTTGAAAATATTTATCTTGGGAACCGGGCCCGGCCTGTCGATCCCCGTCTTCCACAATCCGGCTGACCCCTTTGCAAGGGTGGGCAGCCTGTGGAAGGGCTTGTTTCGCCCCGCCACTTAGTATTCTTCCTGAATGGAAAGTGGTGTCATCTGTTGACAAAAAAAAACCATCCGGTTGACCCTATCATGGGTTTTGGCCAGCCTGTGACGGGCTCTATAAGTTGCCGCCGCCAGATATAGAATATCCCATGAAGATATGGCGGCTTATTCTAACTAACCTAACCTAGCTTTTAAACCAACAAAAATATGCTTCGTATACAAATAGGAAGTAAAGATTATACACGTATCAGTAGTCATGTTTCGCGTACCACCAGTGGCACGGGTACCACTGGTTGAGAACCGTTGATCTAAACTAAAGTGACCAGGTTTCCTGAACTTCAACCCAGGACGCTCTATATATTGGAGGCGTAAGGGTAAAAATCCAAATGTTTTCTTTTTAAAAACGATGAAAAAAGTAAATTATTAAAAAATTTGTAAAAAGAAAACAGGAAAAGAATAAAGAAACATAAACAATATATTTTACTATTACTTTTATTATTATTTCTTCAGATTGATTCATCCACATTGTTTATATTAGGGTGACCATATTCTATGTTTAGTAAAAGTTGGGAAGGAGAATTCTTAAGAAGCTAATTTTTTAAAATTAAATCTAGTTAAACTTTTTTTTAACTTTTGAATATGAACTATTTACTTTTAAGTGAAAAATGGGACAATCTGTGACATTTCTTCAAACCGAGACTGAGATTCAAAAACCGGGACTCTCCCGGTTAATCCGGTAAATCTGGTCAATTTAAAAATAAAATTTTTTATTAATAGTTTTTCTCAAATAAATTTTATTGTTCACAACACTTTATAAACTTAAAATAAATCTGGATCTTATTTGATGTGCAATTACTCCAAGATACGATCCAGATGATTTTCGTATTAACTTAGATATATATATATATATATATTTGAATAAAATAACACGTGATCTCAGTTTCCAATATATATATTTTTTTTTTTTTTTTTTGCTGATTTTAATAAAATTTGATTAATCGGAAAATAAAATTCTGAGTGAAAAAAAGTAGGAAGTTAATACATTCTCGGTATTTATAAGAGAAAAGAGATCAAATTTGGGAAAAAATATATTAAATTTTTTTTGCAAATAGCTTACAAATATATTAAAAATACGGTTTTAATATATTTTTATTGGATTTATGTGGCATTTTCTATAAGATGTGTACATTCTCTTTCGATTTGCGTAAAAAATTTTGTGCTGACTTTCCAAAAATCCAAGAAAACTAGCGAAAATGATAGAATAAAGAAAGAAGAATAAGACGAGCATAAAAATATCAATGCATGAAGTCTTTTCGGAAAAAAATATAATTGATCAAGCAAAGAAAAGTTAAAAACAAGAATTTTTTCGTATATAAAAATTCCTCGGTTAAGCATAAAAAAATAAAATAATTTCTTTTTATCACGAAACTTATTGCGTAGTCAACTTGAAAAGGTGATTGATGGGTGCATATTTTGTGCCATCTTCTATACCTTTAGGCGATCTAGTTTTTCATGCACAGAAGGCACTTCTTCTTCTTCTTCTTCTTCTTCACTTAATAATATGGAGGCTATCACAGAAGGCACAAATATGCATCTATCGATTGTAAGATCTCATTTACATATACAGTACGTAGATATTTACATAAATAATATTTAATCGCACACAAAAAATAATAATATTTACGCTTACATTATAAATTACATTTTTTAGTAATTATTAGTTTTAATAATTTGTTATATTTATATGTATATTATATTTGAAAAAAATGACATATCTATATACGAACTTTGATAACAAATAAATAAATACAGAACGGAAGAAAAATCTGAATAAGTTAATCGTGAAAGAAAGAGAATAATCTGGAAAAGAAAATACAATTTCGACACTTCATCTATATGCAGATGAGAAGGAAATCCATAATGAATGTGCAACAAAAAAGTTGACTTCGAAACGAAGATTTTTAAAGAAAAAAAGGAAAAAAATCATTCCGAGAAATACTTCTGAAAGTTGACATTAATCTGGTTGGTTCTGTTGAAAATGGTGGATTAAGTGGTAAACCCTTACAAAATTTGTCAACAGCAACAATAAGAGAGATGTTTTCACTTACACAAGGTGTGATTATCATTATATTATTTTAATAAAAATTATAAAAATATAAATAGAAAAATTAATAAATAAATGAACTAGAAAATAATAACCAAAAACCGAATTTAAACATAAGAAACATTATCACTCTTCTGCATCTTTAAATTTTTATCGTTTCTTTAAATGATAAAAATAATGTAAAATTGTCTAAAAAAATTAAATATAAATTCAATGAAAACTTGTCCGATCTAAAACTTAAAATGGAAATTTTAAGAATATCATTAATTTATTATTATTATATTTCCGAAAATATTCTTTTTTTTTCTGTTATCATTCAGCTCATGATGTGCCTTATTTTTATAAGATAATTTCTTTTTGAATATCATTGAATATTTATGATTCTTATTTAAACCTTTTATATAATTTTAAAATATTTATTAGATTATTTAAATATTTTATATAATGGAAACTTGTTGACTGCTTGTTGTGCCCCTAAATTGCAGTTCCCTAAATTAGAAGGTTAAAATTGCAATAAAATGTGAATTCATTCTATTAAATTTTAAATAATTTGAAAAATTATTTTTTACATATTAAAATATCTATTTAAGAAACAAAATGAATATAGATATGCCTTTCCTGAAGACCCAGAAAAGTTAAATAAAAATAAAAATGTATGATGAAGAAAGTATTTTCATCTTGGATATTCCGTTCCTGAAGACCTAGAAAAGTTAAAAAAATATATGATGATGATGATGATGATGAAAGGATTTTCTTCTTGAATATTCCTTTCCTACAAAGAATGTAGGAAAGAAAATAAAAATCAATAAAGAAATTTATTTATTTTTTCTTAGAAAATAAATATGCATTTATGGATTTCATTCAATTTGATATTGCTTAATCAAATTATTCTAGGCCTATATTAATTTAATCAACAAATATTTTTAACACTTCTATATTTCGTTTTAATGCATTAAATTAATGGTAAACGAATAACTTATAATTATATTAAATTAAAATTAATTTTTAAGATAATCGAAATATTTGAAATCGGAATTTTGTGTACAGTCATGTCTCATCTTACGTCTTTAATTCATAGTCGAAAAACGAAGTAAGTCGAATAAACTCTTTAAAAAACGACCTAGACCCCTTATAAATAACCTCATAACATCACTGATAACATTTTAAAGCTTCTAAATAATTCTATAAGTTTCGATAACCAGATCATACCCCGACTGGATGAATGGTCAAGGTACTCTTGTACGCAGCGTAGAAAGTTGAACAACAGTGAACTTCAGCGTAAAAACGCAGCGTCTAGCCATATAGCGAAACATCAGATCAATACGCCGCGTTTACATTGCATTTTACGCCTATCAGCCTTTACAAAACTTTTATATTTTCCTATTAACAAAAAACCGACGAACTCGACTTAAGTCGTTTTCGACTTAAATCGAGTTATAATTGTATTCATTAAATAAGCGGTCCCCAAACTTTCTAATCGTTTACCTCTTTATCAGTAAAGAAAAATAGTACGTGCCCTTTTATCAGTAAAAAATAACAGCACGCACCCCCTTAAAACAAACGTGTATTATGGCAAGCCTATAATATACGTTTGTTTTAAGGACATCCCTGAAAACTTTTACATATCCTTAGAGATGAGTGCACTATATACTTTGTGGACCACTGCTTTAGATGATTAAATAAATTTCGATTATTAAAATTACAGATTTAAAAATAAAAAAATTACGCACGATCAAACATTATTCGTTTATAGAACAGAGCGTAAAAAATCTCTTTTACACAAAGCTCAAGCGTTAACGTTTACGCGCGCTTTCGTTATAGTTTCACTCCTTTTGGACCATGTGTCTATCCATGATTAGCCACTTAGCACAAAAGGGGCGGGTCTATGATGAAATCGCGCGCAAACGTTAACGCTTACGCTCGGTGTAAAAGAGACTTAAGAGGTTGAATGGATCTTTTTTAAATATTATATTGTGATGTTGAATGATTCATTCCATTATAAGAAACGTTTAAAAAATTTTTGTTCTACAAAACGATTATTAAATTTAAGATGACCATGCTTTAGATAATGTTTAGATTTAGATAAAACAAGGGATTATATTTATAATCATATTCATAGGTGAATTATATCTATATCATAGTCAATGTTTCTTCTGAATAGCTGCTTTAAATAGTTTTTGCTTTCCACCTGAAAGATTTAAAACTGATTTTCGAGTCATATTTTTAAAGATTTTTTTTTGACAAGTTCATGTTAGTGATTCCTTATCGTGGTTTACGATTTCGTAAACGATGACCTTGTAGTTTTCAGTTTCCAGTTCAATTCCTTTACGAAATCGATCCTCGGTCTTAAATAGTTAGCATTTAATGAAGAAAACATATTATTACTGCATTTCAAAATTATTAATTAACTAGAAGACCTATCGGGAATTTCTGGCAGATATATGATTCTTAGAAAAGAGTTTAGAAATAGATGGATGCGCCCTAACCTTCCGAAAGTGAGGCAACTCGGTTAGTACAACAGACAAAGCGCAAAGGTGATCGCCATTTTTGTATGCTCCACTTTACGTTTGTTGTTTTCAACGTGTTGGTTGCATTATTTTTATTTTATAAATATAATTATTATAATAAGTGATATCGATATTCGACATGGTAATCTGTAGTGCTTTTGGCTGTT